>LPNX010834407.1:429561-692639 GCA_001517045.1 Pseudotsuga menziesii | reverse complement strand
TTTTTTCTTGTATACTGAGACAACAACGATGTATACCTTTTGACCGGGTTCACCAAATCGATTTGTGGAAGGAAGAGAAGCCCCATTACTATTTTGGGCTCGGCCCTCACTGTTATCTATTGGGTTTGACAGGGTTGCATTAAAAAATGTTTACTTGGATAAAGCATAGCAACTCCATTGACAAGGGAAAAAACTACACAACTCAACACAGTGGTCAATAGGTAATTCTTCATCTCGTGAACAATAGGAGAGAGCTGAAGAGGATAAGGCCGCAGGGGACAGAGCTCGCAGAGGAGAGGGCGGCAAAGGAGGGTTTGCAGAGGTCACACTGAGGCTGACAGAATGCCCCAAATGGATCCGTTCTCAGGCATTCCACCATATCAGTTGCACTTGTAAGTAGATTCTCTTTAATAGATAAGTTGACCTCCTTGCTTGAGTTCATTTCTTTTACCAGGCTTTCCATGTTCTTCAGCAAAAATATATCACTATACATACATCTCTCTTCTATAGAGGGAATTAAATTATTGAACAAGATTCTACATTTATCATGTATACCCTCAAATAGCCTGTCAAACTTTATGGTCATTATGACCTCAAGCAAACTATTGAAAACTTCTGCATCAACCTCAATTCTCCCTAATGCATCTCTTGCTCTGAAAAATTGCTCAATTGTATACAAAAATCCCTCAACAGAGAGGGTAGAAGAGACAAACTTTTGCTATCATTGTTGTCATTTTGTTCCTGTAGTTTTTACACTAACATAAATAATAGGTTTACTATTCTGTTGAGAGTGTGTTTTGACTGCAATGAGAGGTTGCATCTATTTTCATTTTCCGATTATGTGCTTTTATATGTTGGCATGCATAGGTTTTACCGGTGCTGGGATGGGGTTCTATGTAGGAGAGGATAGAAATATATGCCCGTAAATGTTTTGGACACTTGTGCAGGTTGCATGAGAGATAGTTCTTTATTCTCTTATGCAAGGAATGGATATAAGAGCATAGTTTTTATAGATTTGGAATGTTTGCATTTGCACAACTGTGCACACAAATTGGGGGGCAAAAGGTCCTTGATAAGTATCTTTGTGTGTATCCTATTAATTTTGATATTTTCTTGCTTTGCTTTGTTTGCAGACTTGTCTGTTGTTACTTTGGGGTTTTACCAAGGTATGTGAAAAGTACTTTATTTTAAGCATTTATTGGATAAATAAGTCCCTAGAGCTCTCAGGTTTGTCTGTTTAAACTTAGTGTCCAAGGTGACATAGGTTTTAGTTTTTAGGAAAATGCTCTTACCAGAGTTGTAATGTCCTGGACCCTAGTTAGCTTGCCAGTTCTGTATTTTATAATGCATCTATGAAATGAATTGAATGCTCATAGAGAACACATTCAGTTAAGAATTTGAGGTGATGAGTTTGTAAGATGCATCCCAGCTTCTGCTAATAATTGTGGAGCAACCAGCGTGTTTTTATAGATAGGAAATAATCCATGCAATCTTTTATATGTTGCATACAAATAAATTTTATGTTCTAGTTCTCTCTAAGCTCATGGGAGAGAAATGGAAAATTTGCCTTGTAAATCTCCCACCACCTTTCTGGTTGAAATATCAATGTTAACCCACACACCCTCTCCATCAGATCGATCTTCTTCCCAAGGCCCTTTAAAAGAATAATAATTTGACTAATAACCAATGAAATACTAAGGGTTAAGCCCCATGTGGGATTTGTCTGTGAGTTAGCTTTTATCACTTGTGGGATGGTCGGCACAGGTTTGCATCTATGAATTAAGGAACATTGGGTGATATACTTCTGTGCTTCACAAGTCCATTCCCTTGTTTATCAAGCAAATGGGCTTTCACTCATTGAGTCAATCTAATCGTTCTTAAAACATATAAATTATTCATCTGTAGCTCCCACCAGAGTTTCACCTAGTGCCAAGTTTCTCCACATATTTCTAGAGTGTTGTGTCAATGGGATGTGATTTTTTTCTTTTTCTGTGGCACTGCCTCTCTCTCCATATTTTCTCCTCACTTTTCTGCTACCCAACCGAGGAAAATGGAGCCATTTGGTTCCTTGGAGAAGACAAGAAAAAAATTCTGATTTTCTTGTGCCCAAGCAAACAATTGATAAGTTCATCTTCTCTCGTGCTTTCCAAGTTGCAAAAACAGCCCCTTACCCATATGTCATACAAGATACCCTCTTATAGCTTCCATGTGCTTGCAAAACTTGCTACTGCAATCTCTAATTGCAAAGGATGGGCCACCTCAATTCCCCCTAATGCATCTCTTGCTCTGAAAAATTGCTCAATTGTATACAAAAATCCCTCAACGGAGAGGGTAGAAGAGACCACAGCTACACTCCCTGGATGAACATGTGATGGGAAACCATGCAACGAGGAGCTCAAAAAAAGTTTGTTCAGGTTCCCTGTGTTTTCTTTGCTCACAATTCCTCTAAACTTTGTCAGAGTTCCAAGTACAGACTCTATAAGCTTAAAGTTAGCTCCTAGCTTCCCCAACAGCTCTTCCTGCTTTGTCTTGTCATAACCTTCTTGAAGCAACAAATTTAGTGAAAACAGTGCATCATCTTCGCATTCTTTTCCATCAAGAACAAAAAGCACAGTTTTTCGCAGTGCCCCGACATGCATGCTCAAAAGGGATGTCAATATTTTCAGCAAAACGCTTCTTTGCCATTTTGATTTTTTCAAATGCATTTGAAGAATGAAAATCCATGAGAAGAACTTCCAAATGAAATAGGGATGGAATACTTGCACAAACTTCTTGGATATTTAAGCACCCTGAATATGTAGCTTTCACTTTCTCAACAATAAAACCAGCGTAGCCTTTGCATATTTTGAGTCTTAAGGAGTCATCTCCCAAACTGGACCCTGTGGATGTCCTTATAATAAGAATGCGAGCTACAAGAACAAGAGCATCATTAGTATAAGCAAACCTCCCATCCTCTACCTTCAGAACTTGATTTACTAGGTGTTCTTCAAGTTCGATGGATAAGGCACGCCTCATAACAAGTTCACACACTTCTCCTACTGCTGTTCACACACTAGATTGATTATTAGAGGCTGTTACATGCTCAATTTTTCTGGCTTTTTGCTTCTTCATAGTTGTATGAGACTGTTTTGGGGTTGAAAAGTGCCCATAATCGATGTAGGTGTGCCCAGGACTACTATAGGTGATTGATTATGCTCATGACAGTCCATATTTTTTAAGATCCATGGTTGTTCCTCATGAAAGTCACCCAAAGAAGTGCCCATATTTGTTGTAGGTGACTGTGTTTTACCACTTTTAGGGCCATTGTGTGAAAATATGCCTCAAATATGCCTCAAAATGACCCTGGTCAACTTGAATCAGCCAGAGGTACCAGGACATTGATGCAAATCAATGTGAGAAGTCCTAGACTGGGTCTATGCAAATAATGTGTGTACTCCTCTCTTTGTTCATTCAAGATGGCTAAGCTATGGAACCTCCTCAAGGGACTGGCCACCCCTTGTTGGAGTAACTAGCATATGACCTTGGTGTTAGTGGGGAGAACAATATGATCACATTGTGTAGAGATGATTACATCTTCGAGTACCATTCTCTAGGAGAATGGATGCAACCTAGATCTGCGGTACGTGGTCTGTTACTAGAACATTGACGATATGTGAGATACATCAATGTGTGTGTGGTGACTCAAGCTACTTCTTTGATTTGTTTCTGAGCATGCATGACGGAGAATGCCGCTATTGTAGAGAAGGACTGTTGATTTTTGGGCAGCATCGAGAGCCATTCTTCCCGGAGATTGGCATCAGCCTGGGGCTGAGAACCTAGTCAGGGAATAGGATGTTGATTTCAATTGTTATCCTCTAGGAGGAGACTATATCAACATGAGAATACCTTTCTTATGAAGATTCAAGAAGACAAGTTGACCATTGAAAAGTGAGGAGGAACCAGTGTAAAGTACTAATGAGAAATCAAGTGAGATGTATTTAAAAGATCTTAAGACACATCTGTTGTGTTGGATAGACCCCTCCTCACCTAGGGCACATGTTCTGAGGGTTCTAGGACACGTGTGGACCATAAAGACCAAGAAAATGCCTAAGAATTTACCTAAAGATGATTTGCCTAAGAACATTGGGTTGTTATCCCAAATCAAATGACAAGAGCCCTAATAAAGTGTTAAAATCCCATCATGAAATTACAAGGACCCTAACTAAAGTATTAAAGTTATTTTTTTAATTATTAAATTAAAAAATACAAGTGGTTTTGGGTTAGTGATTTCCTTGATATATGAAATTTACCTCTTGTTTTACTCAATGATGAAATATAAATAAGGAGCACTCTCAAGTGATCATATTATCATTCTATCTCTATCCTAATACTCATGTGGGGGTATTTTGAGCAGTTGTTTGTCTCGTTCATCTAATTGTTTTCAGTTTGAGGGTTTGGTTCACCTTATAACTGTGTGGATCAGGCCCTAGATCGTTGTGTCATCTTCTAGCAAGGTTGCAGTCACTCCTACAGGTCATCCATCAGTGTTTAGAGCAGGATTAGGGATTGCCGTCTTCTCCTCATGGCTGCCATCATCTTAAGAAGGCCTGCTGTCACTCCTAGAAGGGCTACATATCCTCCTAGAGGCCTACCATCAACCTTTGAAGCAGGTCTAAGGCCTGTCGTCACTCCTAGGGGGGCTTGAATCAGGTAGCCACAGGTTGGTTAAGGCCCTAGAAGGGCTATGATTAGCAGCAGTCATTTTTTAGGGTTGTTGTCACCCTCTACAGGACTGCCATCCCCTTCTACAGGGATGTGTCATCCCCTACATGCCTGTGTCATCTTCTTTAGGGTTGGCATCATCACTTCAAAATGGGATAAAGACTGCAATTAATGATTAAAGGGATGATCAATTTATCTTCACCAGAACTAGACTTGTTAGGGCTTATATCACCATATCTTATTGTAATCCTCTGCTATCTCACAGTGCTCAAGAAAGATTTATATTAGCACACAGAGAATTTATACCAGCAGTCAGATTATAGCATATGTAGACTTGAAGGTCTCGATGATGACCATAACTGGATCCTGTTAATAAGTTTTGGGAGAGATTGCCTAGATGGGTGTAAATCGTCTTTCGTAGTTTTATGGTACCAATTTTATAGAAGCTTTATGAACATCATATAACCATAAGACATGTAATATAAATACTGAAGGACATCCACATAAATGTAGAATATTCATTTGACCAAAAACAAATATGTAGCCGTACACTTCCACAAGCACAACACATTCTAAATTACAATACAAGGTCATTAGCCCTGTAGGATTAATCTCCATTCACCTGGGGAACAGGGAAAACAGGGGCTCATGCAAATATTAATATAACTTCCATTGCATATCACAGCTATTGTCTTGTCACGGGCCATGCATATCAGTGATCAACAAAGAATGAACCAAAAATTGGTAAAAACGCCCTTTGAGCATACTTGAATACAAACTATAGAAAAACATGCAAACACCTCAAACAATGGATCTACAATACAACGATGTTTGCAGACAGTTTGTTTTAAATTTGTACTAGTGTTAGTTCCAGTGACAGGTCTCAACATGTTGTGAGCAACATTGGAATTTGCAGCACTGGACCCCATCATCATAGAGCCAGGGGCTCCACCTGAAAAAGACTGCATTGTAGACAAGGGCATAGATGATCCTGCAACACCTGGTCCAAATGAAAACATAGTTGGTCTAGCCATGAAAGGCATAGCTGGATGAGATGAAGGGACATAACCAGAATGGGGAGCTGATGGAACAGAAGATGAAATTACAGGCCTATTATTCATTGCAGATACTGCTACAGGTCCTGCAGCCAATGTAGATGATCCACTAGATACAAAATGACTTGACATAAGACGAACACATTCTGCTGTTAATCTCTGCCTTTGCCTTTCAGCCTATTCACATTCCTTCAACAACACAGACTCAATCTCTCCAAACTGATTCAATTTGATCTCAGTTCTCTTTAACTGCATTCATAAAACCATGACAAAAATCAGCTTCTATACAATATAGCCTAATACAGGGGACAATTGCCAATTTCAAAATTTGCAATGCAATGCATCTATTGTATGGTTACCCAACAAAAATATCTATAATCGTGGTAGATATTTTATTTGAACATGCTTCAAATCTCAAGTAAAATAAATTCCCAAGAATGGATCATTTTAAATATAAACATACATATAAAAATAAGGATAATCGCTCACTACCCCCCAAAGAAAGTTAGGGAGGCATCTGGAGATGATATAGGAGACAATGTTAGGCACATCATGACCAACATCCATTCTAAGGACACTTCAACATGGTCAAGTAGGATGGGTACCATGTTGGTGGGCAGGAAACAATGCTTTGATTAATTGAAAAGCAGGCTTGGAATGGCCGAAAAATGCTTGGTGTCTCTGACATCGTGTTGGGTTAGAAAAACTATGCGCAACCAGGGTAGTACACCTGGTCAAATACACAAGCTATAAGCCATGGGATGACAAGTTTTTTGCAAATTTGCATGCTGCCATGTTGTCCTCCACTAGTGAGCACCATATTCATGTGAATTTGACTAGGCTTGTCTCAAATCATTTCCCTAACTCCACTTGTATGTTCATTGATATTGACTGCCAATATGAGGCTAAATCTCCCTTCAAGTTCAATGTCTCTCTTCTGCAAGTTTCAAAGACAGTGGGAGAGGATGATTGCTAGATCCATGGAAGCCTAAAGCTAAGTACTTGAAGGTAAGTATACCAACAAAGGATGAAAGTGGACCCTTTTAATGAGTTGAATCAACAAGTAGTTAATGAGATAAAATTGCAGCTCCAATTATTTGATAACTACTAAGACAAGAGGGGCCAGGGTTATGGGGCCTATGCAATGGATCATTGATGGGGGATGCATAGTGTAAATTCTATTTCTAGCACCTGAAACACAAACATAAGTCAGAGATAATTCTCACTCTTTGGAAACCTAATGGCTGCCTTATAGAAGATGAACTACAAATGCAACAATTTTTTCAAGAACGTTTCCAAAGGATCTTCATTTCAGTAGGTTTTGATCTTCTGCGGAACACTTCTATGAAGCTTGTTAAACAAATTCCTCAAAAGGTTGTCTTCATAGGGGACCAGAATTGGATAAAATTGAGACATCTACAAAAGAGCTCAAGAACGAGAAATGTCCAGATCCTTGCAGAACTCGGTGGAGTTCTACAAGCAAATGTGGCATGTGGTTGGCCCTACATATTCGAAAATGTGTTGGGAAGATATTAGAAGTTGTGGTATTGAGCAGTTGATCAATGAAAAAGGATTATCAAGCTTGTCCCTATAGGTGTTGAAAGGGATTTGATGGGAGAATGGCATCCAATCATGCTCCTCATTTTCTTTTACAAATTAGCTGCGGCTTCGTCCAAGAGTATTAGATTAGTGGTTAACCACATAGTCTAAAAGAAAAAAACTAGGTTTATTAGGGGCATATTTATTCTTAATAATTCCATTTTACGGATGACTCATCTTTAATCCCTGAATTGACTCAGCAATCTATGGTGGGCACTATGCTTTGCTTGGACACATTCACAGAAGTTGTTGGGGGGATGGTGAATGAGAAGAAAGCAAAGGTCCTTATTGGCCAGGATAATCCCCCTAATGGTTAGAATCATGAATGGAGGATTATGAAACCTGTTGAGAACATTTCGTAATTGGGTATTTCTTTAATTAACCAATACTCTCTTGTTGATCAGTAACAGCGGATCATGGCCAAGTTTGAATAAACACTGCAAGACTAAAGTTATCTCAATCTTCAGCTTGTCAAGAAGGTTAAAATTGTTGACATATTTCTAGCAACAGGGAATATTTATTATTCCTCATTTTTCCCCTCTAATGTAGCTTATAAAATGTTGAAACAAGTTGAGTATTCCCTATTGAGCATTATGTATTGCATCTTGTGTTCTGTTTTGTGTGGGATTGTATCTCTGCTCTTCCTTTCTTTACTGCAATAACCTGTGTGAAAGACTATGACTGCACAAAGCTTGATTTGGGTCCATTGCCTCCCTTGTTGCATTGAGTATTCACCATTCAAATGCTTCCATAGCGGTGCCACTAGTGAAAGATTTACAGTTTTCTTGAGATTCACAATATTTTCACAATATTTAAAAAAAAAAAATACACAGGCGACGCTTAACCGACGCCTATATTTGTCGGTTAAGCGATGCCTGTGTATTTTAAAAATACACTACCGTCGCTTAAGCGACGCCTAGATCTGTCGATTAAGCGACGCCTATGCCCGGGAGGTGTCGGTTAAGCGACGCCTGTAGGTGTAAATGTTGTTAAAAAATTTTGTCACCGTCGCTTAATAAGTGTCGGATAACTGACGATGTACATTCAACCGACGGTTACTTACGTGTCACTTAACTGATGATTGCTTAAGTGTCAGATAACCGACGACAAGTTTCCTATGCTTATAAAAAAACCAAAGTGTCGTACATGCGACAGGGAAGTGTCGAAAATCCGACATGAAGGCTGTCGGATTTTTGGTCGAAATGTAGTAGTGGCAGAAGCTGGCGGAATTCAGGTTGTCCTTGACCTTATCAGCTCTAGTGATCCTGATACGGCAATCCAGGTAGCTATTTTTATAAAGCTTATGTTCTAAAGTACTACCGTTCAGGAGTATGCCTCTAGTGACACTGTCCAAGCTTTGGTTGTTGCCATTGAAAAGGACTTATGGGCCACGGCCATTGTAAGTGAAGATTATTTGAAAGCATTAAATGCTCTGTTCGGCAATTTCCCAAGGCTTAGAGCAATGGATCAAGCTACAAATTGAATCCCTCATTTAGTTGCTGCCTTGAAGTCTGGGCCAAAAGCAACTGAGGAAGTAGCCTTGGATTCACTTTTTCTTCTTAGACACGCTTGGTCAACATGTACAGCTGAAGTTGGCAAAGCTCAAGCTGTTGCTACAGCAAAGGCTATTCCAATTCTTCAGTATTTGATTCAATCAAGACCGCCTCGTTTTCAAGAAAAGGGAGAGCTCCTCTTGCAGTTCCTACCAGGAACTCTATTGGTAAATATCAAGCGAGGCATAAACCTGAAGCAGACAGTGGGCAACCCAAGCGCATACTGCAAACTTACACTTGGGAATGGTCCACCAAGGCAAACTAAGGTTGTGTCAACTGGTCCAACTCTAGAATGGGATGAATTTTTTGCTTCGGCTTTTGACAGCCCACTGAAAGGTCAAAAGCTTCACATATCTTGTAAGAACAAGAGTAGATTTGGGAAGAGCTCATTTGGGAAGGTCACCATTCAGATTGACCATGTTGTCATGTTGGGAGCAATTGCTGGCGAGTACACTCTCTTACCAGACAAGAATAAGGCGGGCCAATCACGGAGTCTAGAATTTGAATTCCAGTG
This sequence comes from Pseudotsuga menziesii, assembly GCA_001517045.1. Taxonomy (NCBI): domain Eukaryota; kingdom Viridiplantae; phylum Streptophyta; class Pinopsida; order Pinales; family Pinaceae; genus Pseudotsuga; species Pseudotsuga menziesii. Next base: position 683,217 of record LPNX010834407.1, on the reverse strand, counting down.
GTCAAACAAGTGTCGAGTGTTATGTGGAAAATTGATAGCCTTGTTGAGGTCTTTGACAGCTTTAACTTGCAGATGCAAATCCTTATTCTCTTGTCGAAGTTGTGCAATTAACTTTGCGTATTCGTCATTTCGACTACTAACTGCGCCAATTCTTGAGTTAATTCGCCTACTGTTGGATGGTTAGGAGTGGATGGTTCTACAGGATACTTGGGGTCTAGATGCAGACTCAATTCCATGGATGGTATCTCAAGGTCAATAGAGGGAACTTGTACTTCAGGACTCATGCCCTAAGTAGGTGTAGGGACAGTCTCACGAGCAGCATCTTTGAGCAATTCAATGGAGACACTAGCCAATGTGTACAGAGGTGAGTTTGGGTTAGGTTTATCTGCTTCAGCCATGCTGTCTGGATGACTGGACTGAATATCGGACTGAACCATGGTCTAGACAATGGGCCGAACAATGGAGTGGGAAAACTTCGCCTTCTGGTCCCTAGCATGAATTCATGGAAAAGGTAAAAATTCATCAGACATAGGATTAACAAGGGTAGAGTGGGAATATGGGTTGGATTCTAATGTATCTTCATCGATGTGCACTATGTCGGGGTTTTTCTTCTTTGCAAATGGTGTTTGATTGGATTCACAATTATGGACATGCCTAGGGAATTTTCAAATATTGAGATCGGGGTTAAGAACTTTAAACACAAAAGTATCCCAAGTCTAATTCCTCTCTTTAAGCTGATCCAAGATTAGGATATTAATCAAACCATGGTGATATAAACTGCCTTTGGGGTTAATGGTATTCTTCCTAACTTGGTTGGAAATTTTCTCCAAGATTTGAAGGAAATAAAAAGGAAAACTAAGGAACTACAGATTAACAAAATGTGCTAGAAAACAAAGATGGCAAGCTTTGAATACACTAAACTTACCCTTGCAGGTGATAAGGTGGATGATGACGGTCAGAGGGTTGAGATATTTTGACTTGATCTAGTTTCATTGGAATCCTTTGATTCCTGCAACATGCCGGTATTCTATTTTAAGAGTGAATTTGTGGGACGCTCGCAGAAGAAACCAGTGTTTATGCCAGCGAGTGCCCTCTCTTGGTAGCTTAGTTGCAAGGGGGATAGACTCCTCAATTATCGGAAAGGTGAGATGACCAACCCTGGACATCCTACCATCAAAACCCATCGCGAAAAGAAGTGAAATATCTTCATCATATCCTTGCAGCGAGTGAAGAAATGGGTTCCACCCAACCTAGAAGAAGATCTCTCGGCACTCTCGAAATTTTGGTATCTAAAATAAATCTTGATAGCTTTCGAGTTCAAGGCGATTTGGCATTGTTCCAATAGAGGCTAGGATGCAAATTTCACAAAGGATACAGGGATATGGTGACTAAAATGGCTCTTCAAGGATGATAGTAAATGAGGGTGAAATAACAGAAAGAAAATCGCAAGAGGGTGGTTTAAAACGTGCTCCATTCAATAGATCAAATGATCATGCCAAGACTCGACACATTTAGGCGATCATTCCATTATGACAAATCTTGAGTCATGTGCCGTCAAAGGACGCATGCGATGATGAGTTTGTAAGGTTTTGATCAGTTCAACCATGTCCAAAGCAAAAGTTTGGATAGGTTGAATGTACTAATCAATGCGATTTCATAAACCATATTCACAACCATAATAACTTCAATTAACATGAGGATCGTTCACTTAATGGTTTACACGTGAAAGAGGATAAGAGGATAAGTGTGATGGTAGTATAATGATGACTGAAAAGTTCCTAAGGTCGTATCACATCCATATGTGGGTTAAACAAGATCATATAATGTCAAAATTATACAAAATCATAGCTCGAGATTAGTCTTAATAAAGTCACAATGCTCTTATAATCATGTAGACATGGCTTGATAATTATAGGTATAGCTCAGCTAATTTAACGTTTTTCCCAAAAACAAAATTAAGCTAACACCTTGACATGCTTTAATCATTAGTGCTATAATATCACAATTTTTATTCAAATCATCATTTGGCATTTCATTCAGACCAGCATTCGACCCTTCATATGGTCCTACATATGATCCTTCATATAGGTTTTTTTCTGTAAAAACATGCTTCACTGGATCGGATTGCTGCTAATTATCCTGAAAACACTTGTCATTTGTCAGAGATAAATGAACCTTTATATAAATAGTCAAAAAAATAAAGACACTATAATCTTCACAGCATAATCTTCCTCCCCCAAACCAAAGATATGGCGTGTCCTCAAGCCATGCAAGAAAAACTAAGTAATTTCAAAATAGTTTAATAAAGAGTTCTATCATGCTGTTATCATTTTTGCAAGAAAAAGAAAAACTAACTAGTAAATGGAAATGATTCAGATATGTACATTTATCCGAAATAACAGTGCTTAGAAATATTAGGTGAATAATGATAGTATAATTGAAAAATGCCATAGGAAAATCTAGTCATCCATGCCTCATTGTAAGGATTTATTGTCATCTCAAGAATATTTTTGAGTTTACCCTAGATTTTGTGAGATTCTATAGCTATGGGTCCCATTTCTAAGATAATCATATCCTAGGTATTGGTTGAATTAGATGGCCAGATCCAAGCCCAACTTACAGCCATTCTCTAATGACATCATAAACAATTGGCCTACACATGCATTTATATATATTATGGTTCTTTACAAATATATTATCATTTTTCCAAACCATGTGCATAGTAGTGCATTAACCAGATATCTTTTACCTGATATTGCCCCGCTGCCAGCAGGCCTGTTCAGTACCCCGACGGGTTTATCTTGGTACCATGCAAGCATAGCCTCGTTGCCAACAGGCCTATTCAGTACCTTGATGGGTTTACTTGCATTTAGCGAGCTTCCTTGTTTTCATATTCTATTTAGCATTGACCCACTACCAACATGCATGTTCAGTACCCCGACGGGTTTGCTTCGTATAATTATTTTGAGTATGTGGAAGCCGGTTGGTACTAGAGAGTGTTAAGCCTACTAAACACATAATTCAAATTTAAAACAAACCTCATAAGTAATTTTTATAATGGCCTTAATTATGGATCATGTCAAAAGAGAATAACTTAAAGCTATTCTTTGACCTTTCAATCTATCATCTTCATAAAATTTCAGTAATGTTCCCCACGAGCAAAAATTTCACTTACTTTCGAGTTACCACAAAAATGCTTAAGAGGCAAGTTCTAATAATAAGTATAGGATGAACTATAAGTCCATAGGTGTAAGATGAGAATCTGAAGAACATGATAATTAGAGTAGGTCTTTCAAGCAACTGTTCTATTAAATCAGAAATCTACATGTCTGAATCAAAATACCATATATACAATCATAACGAATCATAGAGAAAATGGTATACAAAGAATTCTTTAATTTCACTATAAACTTCAATTTTGATAGTAACCAAAAAAAGAAAGAGTTAAGATATATTATGAGTCTTTTAGTGCACTTTCCTTTTCAGATAATACCTCATGAGCTGCTTATAGAGACAAAGTATTTGTAATCAACTGCAAAATCAATTGTTAGATGATTCATATTTGTTACAGTTGATTTTACCACACATGGTAGATCACACATTTATGGCCTTCCCTGTCCCTCTGCAGAATCTTTGGACCCCATGAACCATTTTTGTACCTTTGATGTCTCCAAGATCATCCCTAAAAACACTCATTATTTGTTGTACATGACTTTTAAACCCTTTCTCACGTATACACGCAGATATAACCCTTAAACCTGCGTACATCGGGATGTGTGCAAAAGGCCAAATATTTTTGGAGTTTTCCTTGATGTGGATCCGAGTCACTTGTCTCCTGGACTTCCATATGCCTCAAGATCGCTCGGATTTGACCTTCCATTACCCCATTGAAGCACTATATAAGGATCCCTTTGGATACATTGAAGGGGGAGAATTGAAGAGCAAGAAAACTATAGTCCATTGTTTTCGTAGCTTGCTTATACTTGAGTCTGCATCCCTTTGTCCCTTGGAGCACTTGGTGTTCTTCCCAAGATTGCATTTGCTTGTGAGCTTTCTATCGAGAGATAAAGGATTGAGGTTGTGGAGGCCCATGTAGAGGACTCAGTTTCTCTAGTTCGCAGACATGCCGACAGAAGTTGTCATTCATGTAATCTCTGATTTATGTTAATAGAAGTATCTTTTTCTATCCTATGATGTGCATTTAAATGAATATTGAATCCATGGATTATTTTAATTGCTTATACATTATTGATTATATATGCTAGAGTAGGTTTAACACCATTATATAAAATTCTTGTCTTGTTTGTTGTTGTTGAGAGAGAAAATTGTTAACACAAGCGGGATTGGAAAAATCTCAACGGGGATCTACATCAACCATCCAGAATAAAGTATGTTTCAAGATCCTTTAGTGTTAGATGTTTTATTTCTCTTGCATATTGGGAAGGGATTGATTTCTGCATTTTCTCTATCTATTGTGGTACACCCCAAGCCATAGGAAGTTTTCTTCGTAACAGAATTGGCGACTCCACTGGGGAGTTCCTAGTCATTTCCTTTGGGTGTTTCTGACCAGAGACACTTGTTAGTTTAAATTTTTCAAAATGTTCTTATCATTTCATTTTCTATTTTTTTTGTTTGGGGATTAGTGCATTAGGTCTCTTTTGCCTTGGTGCTTCACTTAGGTGTGGTCTAATAGTGCTTGCAGAATATGAGGGTGGTAGAGTCATACTTTTGCTTTTTATCTCATTTAATTCAAAAAATACAAAAACATTTGCTTTTTGCATCATTATGCATTGTTTGCATTTTGCATTAGCATGGTACTTGCATTAGGATTGCTTGGAGAATATTAATTAGATTTTCATATAGGAATGATTACATATTCTTTTGAAGGAAAAATTTTGCACTTCACATAGTAGCATACCCTATTCTTCATTTGACACAGTGCATTTGCATTGACTCGTTAGGTGTGCATTTTACTTCTTGTTGCATCATAAAAGCATTAGTTGCACAACCATTTTCCCTTTGAGTAATAAGCCAATTAAAATAAATGCATAATAAAATGAATTACACTCCTTTCTTTTATACGGTGCACCAACAAGACTAGGTTTTAGGGTCTTGGAATAGTTCATTCTGAGTAAATTCTCCAAGACCACTAAACGAAACATTTATGTGTATGTCCAGGTGAGAGTGTGAAATTCCTTTATATAATTAGTGTTCTCAGGATCCTCCTCTTACAAGGTAGTTAAGCACGACGCAGTGTGAGTGGTTATGATTGGGATGACCCCTGGTTGTAACTGAGTAGCACCAAATATATTTCAAGGATTGTATTCATATCTAGGGGCTCTTTCGAGAGTTTTGGGATTTTCTACCCTACCCATATGGTCAATATCGCCTACGACTGTCCGCTTGAGCATTGATTATATTGAGGTGACCTTAGTTTCCTTACCTAGGTTATCGAGGGGGTACTTCGCAGAGGTTATTTTGCAGGTGTCTTGTTTTGGTAGGGGTCAGACAGCACAGTCACTATATGTGTTGAAGCAGAGGGCCACTATAATTGGTTACGAACCTTTGCTTGTTGTGTATGGGAATCTTAAGCCTCTCCTAGGTGAGACATACATTCTTCATTCGGGAGCTCACATATCCTACCCTTTTTTTCTTGCGATTTGGCTTTATATTTCATAGGTGTATGTTTTGTGCATGCTAGTTTGCCTAGGGTTTGCATAATTAGATCGATTCTTTTCATTTTTTGAGTCATTGTGGATTCAAGCGCGAGGCTTCACTATTATCATCACTTATCAGGACTTCTGCCTTCCATGTCTCCTCCTCCTTCGGGAGAGAGAAACAAATAGTCCGGGCGGACTACTTCTCACTTTGATTCACACACTATTGGAGATCATGAGGATTAGATTCCAGAGATATCCTCTCCACCTGACGAGGTTGGGGAGGAAGATCCTACTCTTGTATATGATCCTTCACTAAAAATACCTTCACAATCTAGTTGTAATCCCTCATTCACAGGTCATTGGTATTGGTTTCTAGGCAACGAGACTCACTATGAACCCACAAGCACTAGTCATGTTCATTATGGCATGCCTGATATCCCTATACCCGATCTGGAACATCGTGTCGAGTCGGAAGTCAAACCTAGCACTACGCCTAGGGGCACTCCTATTCCTTTCCATGCGGAGAGATTTGGGAGCACTATTCACATTACACCTTCCATCCCAGTGGTGGAAGAAACCTCACATGTCCGTCCTAGACCTAGTGTTAGTAATCCTATGCGGATACCAGAACCGAGACAAGTGAACATTGGTAACACCACTTACATTCCTTCACATGTCTTTTCATCCTCAAACCCTACTTCTTCGAAATTTTTTTTGACAACCCTTCCTCCCCCTCATTCATGTGGTCCTTCGGGTCGGAATATCGCTACTAGCCATGTTCGTGTTGCGACTGCTCGCACAGTAGTATCTCAGAGTCAAGTAACTCCTATTGTGTTGGGAGGTCATATCCTTGTTTCTAGATCGTCTTATGTTTCATCTCAAGGAGTTCCCCATATCCCTAACTATGGACATTCTCATGGGACATCCCATGGGACACCTTATGGAGCTTCTCATGGATAGTCTTATGGACCGCAGTATGGAAAAAACTATCAACCCTATGGGTACGGGTATCAACAACCTACTTACTCTTCCAATTATGGCTTTGTAGCACCGCATAATCAAGGCACCCCACATCACAATGCTTCCATGCAGCCCTATACGGGTCAAATGGGAGGAGTTTATTATGGCCAAGGCCATGGTATTTATAGCAATCAACCTTACATGAACCAGAACTATCAGGGAGTGTGGCATATACCGGCTCAACCTAGTCTCTCTTTCCTCACAACATTGAACTTACCTGACTTATCAAGACTTATGAATGATCTGGCATCTCGTGCCCTGGCCTGGCCGGTTTTCCCTAACAAGCTTCCTTCAAACATTCCCAAGTTTGAGGGTAAAGCTGGAGCACAGCTAGAGAAGATCCTAGAGAGCATGTCACTACTTTTCACCTTTGGTGCTCTTCCAATTCCTTACATGAAGATTCAATCCGTTTGAGGCTATTTCAATGCACCCTCACCAGGCCTGCAGCGAAATGGTATATAGAGTTACCAAGGGGGGAATATGCTTTATTTGATGACCTTGCCATGACTTTCCTCAATCACTTTCAGCTACTCGTACGTTACGACGTTGGTACCAAACTCTTGTCGACATTTCGACAAGACAAAGCCACACATATCTAGGATCATATTCAAGAGTGGCGTAGATGGAAGTGGTTGATTAAATCCTTTATACCACCAGAATTTCTCCTTGAGTGGTTCCTCAAGTCATTGTTACCTTACATCGTGAAGGATGTTTATACATCCAGGGTCCAAAAAGAGGAACAGGCAATCTTTAGGGCACAAGAGTTGGATTTGATCTACGCTCAATCAAAACTTTTGTATGAGATTATACCTAATGCTTCACGGTCTATTTTTGATCCCAAGGTCAATCCTGGGCCACATGCCAATGGAATTGTGGGCTCTACAAGTACCAAACCTATGGATTCGGTTGTGAAACAAGTGAGCCAATTGTTAATTAATCAATCTGCGTTAGGACAAGCCACATATTTGTCTCAACCTACCCAATCGGTGAGTGTACTTTTCGTGCAATCGTTGGACCCGAAGGGAAACCAACAGCCTAGAAGGAATAAGAAAAAAGGGAAAAATAATTGTAAGGGTGGGAATAAGAATGAAAATGCTAATTATAATGACCAGAACGCTCGTAATGCTGGGGGGGGCAAGCAGACTAAACGTAAGGTAAAGTTTCCTTGCAAGTTATGTAAGAAGGACCACCTCACTCACTTGTGCCCTCGTATGGAAGATGCCTCGAGGTTCATAGCATAGGGCCCAACTGTGCTAACTAATCCTTTACCTAACAATCAAAATATGAACTTGAGAACCATTAATCCTCATTGTGCATCAGGTGGAGATCAAAATCTGTTGGAGGCCAATACTGGTCATGGTGGCATCAACATGGTGCACACTTTTATGGTTGTGACTCATGCGAAGGATTATGGTTTGTCACAACCGAACCTTGGAAAGGAATTTGCTCCACCCAAGAGCCTTTTACATATCGAAAAACCTATGGATAAACCTGAAGTTCCACCTCGCATTCCTAAGGGATTCCTCATGCGTTCAGGGCACAATCCTAATGCCCGAGCCGCCCGAAACTATCCGTTGTCGAGGATTTGGGCCAAACTCCTTGTGTGATGTCCGCGCTTGAAGTACTTCAGACTTGTCCTCCGCAGAGGAGAGCCTTGCTTTTTTCTCTTAGGGTTAATGACAATAACTCTTCTTTCGTTATCAAATTTGAAACCATGGGAATACAACCTCGCTTACCTTACTACGTGTCTCTTTTGATTCATGTAGAGTGTCTTAATATTACCGTCAAACGCACTGTCATTGATGAAGGTGATGTTGCTTCCGTAATGTCTTTGTCATGTTGGAAGGGTTTGGGTTCTCCTGAATTATCTCAATCCACTACTATGTTGACAGCTTTCGATGGTAGATCATTTCAGCCGCACGGGATTCTTCCTTCTCTTAAGGTCCAATTGGGAGGGAAGACTATCATGATCAAGGTCGAGGTGGTTGATGCGCCCCTTGACTACAATATTTTGTTGGGATGGAATTGGATGTATAGTATGCAAGCCATAGCCTCTTCTGTCTTTCAAGTGATATGCTTTCCATTTAATGGAAATATCATTACGATTGATCAGACATCATTCCATAATCCGAATATTAATGCATCATCGGGAACTTCTATCCCGATTATCGATCATTCTCAGCCGAAAATTGGGAGTGTGGGTGTGGGTAGGTATCTGTCTCTTATGGGAACCTTTAGCTGTACTACGCCCGTTATTATGATCGGATCTAGTTTTTGTGGGGCTTCATCCTCGTTGAATTCGGTGTCTTTTTGCACTACCCATATGGAAGATTCTTGGATTATTCCTTCACCGAATCCTTCGATTGGACCTATCGAAACGGATGTGTCGCTGCCTACAACAATGGTAGCATATCAAGCAAATCTTGATCAAGTTGCAGAGCCTAGTCCTTCCTCTTCATGGACAGAGGAGGAGGACCCATATGTGCTTCCTGCATGGGCAGTTGAGTCCTCTCATGCACATGATTTCCTCGACGATATTTTTCCATCAGATGAAGCCATTATTGAGGCCATGTCTAGGGTTGAGCCAAATTGGGAAGAGTTACATCATCGATCATATGTTCTTCCTGAACTTGACCATATGGATCATGATGACTTTAGGGAGATTCTTAGCGAGAATATTGGTAGTCAGGTGGTTCCATTGAGCTCTCCTGGTCAAATGGCTAATGGGAACATGGAAAATTTATCACCAACTATTCCTATCAATATTTCTCGTGATCCTGGAAAATTTGAGAATGTCTACATTGGGGCAGGTTATTCCTCTGATGAGATCAAGGAGTATACCAATATATTTAAAGAGTTTCGTGACATATTTTCCTGGTCATACGAGGAAATGCTAGTTATTGACCCTTGTATTGTCAAACATGAGATTAAGACCTATCCGAATGCGAAGCCAGTTCGACAACGTTTGCGTGCGGTGAATCCTAGAAAATCACCTGCCATTAAGGTTGAGATAGAGAAACTGTTAAAAGTTGGTTTTATCTATCATGTTCCCCTGACGGAGTGGGTTTCAAATCTCGTTCCGGTTGATAAGAAGCAGGGAGGATCCGTATATGCACTGATTTCCATGATTTAACTCGTGCTTGTCCTAAGGATAATTTTCCTACACCATTTATTGATCATATTTTGCATGAGTGTGCAGGAAGCGAGGTATTCTCCTTTATGGACAGTTTTTCTGGATACAATCAGATTCATATCAAACCTGAGGATCAACATAAGACCACATTTATTTGTCCTTGGGGTATTTTTGCATATCAGAAGATGCCTTTCGGCCTTAAAAACGTCGGAGCTACATTTCAATGGGCTATGACCTTAATTTTTCATGATCTCAAAACAATTATCGAAGTGTATTTGGATGACCTTGCTGCTCATTCTCATTTAAGAGTGCATCATCCATACCATTTGAGGTTAGTATTTGAAAGATGTTGCCATTACCAAGTGCGTTTAAATCCTCATAAGTGCATATCTTGTGTGTCTGTTGGTCACTTGCTAGGTTTCATCGTATCCAAGGAGGGTATAAGAGTCGATCTCTTAAAGGTTGAGGTAATACTTCAATTGTCTCCTCTGCATAATATTAGACACCTTCAGTGTTTGCAAGGCATGGAAAATTTCTTGTGGAGATTCGTAGTTAATTTTTCCAAGTTGACCTAAGGATTTATGCGTCTTTTAAAGAAGGACACTCCTTTTTACTGGGATGAGCGAGCCCCGCAGTCCTTTGATGCTCTAAGCAAGCCTTAGAATCAGCCCTCGTGCTTAGTCCACCTAACTATATCCATGATTTCTTGATTTATGTGGCCGCGTCTATGGAGACGGTTGGTATGGTTTTGGTTCAGGAGGATGAGGAGATCCATGAGCATGTCATATATTATTTGACCTGAAACCTTATTGATGCAGAAATCTATTATTCCCATGTGGAGAAGCTATCCTTGGCCACCGTTTATGCGATTCAGAGATTGAGACATTACATTCTCCTTCGCCAAACCTTAGTTGTAGCTCATATCAATTTGTTTCAGTTCGTCCTCACTAGAAGGATGATTGGGGGAAAATAAAATAAATGGATTGTTATTTTGCAAGACTTTGATCTCGAATTCGTTTTGGCGAAATTGAAGAAATCACTGATCTTTGCGGAGCTCATATCTGATTTTCCAAGTTTGGAGGAGGAAGAGGTTTATGAGGATACATTTGTCGATGAGCATATTTTCCTTATCTCAACTTTGGACTCATGGTAGAGGGATATCATTGTATATTTGAAAACATTGAAGGTCCCTCCTCACCTTTCATGGGATGAGCGACGACGATTACGTCATGTAGCTAAGAACTACCTTATAGTGGATAACACTTTGTTCCGCCGTGGGGTAGATTCCATTTTGCATTGTTGTTTAACCCATGAGGAGGTTGAGGTTGTGCTAAATGATTACCATGGAGGGGCCTGTGGTGGTCATTTATCTGGGATTTCTACAACCCAAAAAATCTTGAGAGCAGGATATTTTTGGACGTCGATCTTCAAATATTGTTTTAATGCAGTCAATAAGTGTCACCCTTACCAGGTGCTTGCATGCAATATGCTATTGTCACCACCGTTACATCCTATTTTCACCATCGGTCCCTTCACCAAGTGCGGGCTTGAATTTATGGATTTCAACCCAGCTTCGGGTGGGGGGCATCATCACATTATAGTGGCTATCTATTATTTCACAAAATGGGTAGAGGTTATGCCCACGGTTAAATCTGATGGTGAGATAGCCGTGCATTTCATTTTCAACCAGATTATTACTCGGTTTGGCATTCCGAAAGAGCTTGTCATTGACCATGGTAGGCACTTTCAAAATAAAATGATGGAAGAGTTGGCTTCAAAGTTAGGCTATAAGCAAGAGCACTCCTCTTCTTACTACCCTCAGGCGAATGGACAGGTTGAAGCAGTGAATAAATCACTTAAGTCCATTCTCCAATGAACCATCACCCAAATCAAGACGAATTGGCATGTCATGTTATATCCTGCTTTGTGGGCCTATAGAACTGTGGTTAAGACTGCCACCGGTTTCTCTCCATATCAGGTTGTACATGGGCTGGAATCTGTCTTGTCGATTGAATGCGAAATCCCTTCTCTAAAGCTAGCTATAGAGCTTTTACCAGACACTTCAACATTGGAAGAATGTTTGGTCCACTTAGATCAGCTTGATGAGAAACGCCGAGATTCCTTAGTGGCTCTAGAAGTAAATAAGCGTTCTGTCAAGGTCCAATATGACAAGTATGTCTGTCCGAGGAAGTTTAGTGAAGGTGATTTGGTCCTTTTGTGGGATCAAGCTAAAGAACCCTTGGGGGCAGGGAAGTTTAATCCCATGTAGCATGGTCCTTACGTGGTCAAACATGTGTTAGAGAAGGGTGCCTATGAGCTAGCAGATTATGAAGGGAGAACCTTAGCAGAGCCTAGAAATGGGCTCTATCTTAAAAAATACTATGCCTGATCTTCAGCCAGGGCTGATTGTTGTATATTATTGTACAGTTTTTGAATTGCATAGTTAGGTTTTCTTATGGTGATCGAGTTTGTTGATTAGCTTCTTTTTCTTATGGCAGATGTCGATGGAATCTTCCATTTACATAGGATTTGTCGATGGTGCTAGCTGTCACACTCAAAACTCAGCTTCGGCTGCTTGGATGATTTATAATCCTACGGGTCAAGTATTGCCTTTAGAAGGCGTATGTTTATAGGCTTCTTCGAACAATGTTGCTGAATATAGTGTCATTATTGAGTTATTGCGTGATGTCATTTCACATGGTGTTCTCCCTCTTGAGGTACGTTTTTATTCGTAGTTAGTGGTTTCACAGCTTAATGGCTCATATCGTATTAGGGATCTGATATTATTACAAATATTCTTACGTGTGAGATTGCTAGAATGACAATTTGAGAATATAACATACATTCATGTTCTAAGAATTTTTAATCAAGTTGTTGACTCATATGCTAACTATGTGTTAGGTTGGCATTTGTTTCATAGACCATAAGCATATCACAAACATACATTTTTGAACACATGTAAATAAATAAAATCGATCATCATAAAAAAATTTCATTAATATCGAAAAAGTGACGTCATAATACATAAGTGTCATAATACAAAATTGGGGTTTCTGAGCCACCAAAACATAATACACGATCATACAAAAAGGAATACTCTCAGGTATCTAAGCCTGAGGAAGAGGGAGGTTCTGATCATGGTAGCACACTATGGCTCTAACTAGCCCTCAGAATAATCGAACCCATGGTCATGGTACACCAACCACCTGGCGCTACATAGCCTCAGGAAAGTCCTCGACTTGCACCATGGGTACCCTGTGCGTCAAGTGTATGACGTTTAGGAGAATGCTTTGGAGTATCCACTCCACATCCACATCATGATATCATCTCCCCTTCCCCTCCATCGATGACGAGGGAAACCATCTGGTCGTCATAGTCCTACATTTGCATACACATGACAGATTGTCACTATCTTTCATCACACCAAAAACATGTCTTTTGAGTCAATATGTCAAAAAGCACAAAAAAATAAAATTAAATAATTCAAAAAACTTAGTGGGTTTGGGATTCCTTACCTATGTCACCATATGCCGCTCCTGGTGGTAGGGGCATGTCCATATCTCCACAGAATTCTATCCCTGCATAAGGGTAGTCATCTATGGCAATGATCTACCTCCGCCACCATGGAAAGAAGTCTGTTGGGTAGGGGTTAGCCACCCTACCTCCGCCCAGTCTGCGCATAACATTTTCTGAACGTCATTGGGATGGATCTTGAAATCCGTGTGGAGGAATGTCCACTTTAGGGATTAGCCTTGGTACCCGCTCGAAGAAGAACATGCTCAATATGCTGTCAAAATCGAAGTTCTGCATCCTGCCCATTTTGCAGTCACTAAGCTGTTGTTTCATGTTGCTCAATAACGTCGTGCTCTAGTCATACATTGTGGGTCTCATACACTCCATTGCATAGAACATCAGTGGTCGACAGGCTTGGTGGAGTGAAGCTAATCCAGCTATCCTGCCTAATGCCAATAGTATGGCCTTCAGTCCTAGAACCTAGATAGAGTTTTTCAAGATTTGACTCCCAAAATTTTCTGTGTCCGGAAAGCAGTACATAGCTATGTACTCATCAATAGTCAATCCAACTCCTAGCCCACGATATCGAATATTTACCACCTCTCCTTGCCGGGATAAACCAATGATAAAGTATATGTCCTCAACCTCAATGCTAAGTGACATCCTGTCAATGTGAAAAGTCTCAGTGTCTGGATCCCAAAAATCCACTAGTAGCTGGAGTAGTCTTCAGTTTTCCCTCAGGCTACCAAGGCACCAAACCTTATACAAACCACACACCCGTAATGCTTGTTGGGCCATAAGATCACCTTGCATGGCCTCCTCCACATCACCATGTTCTCGTTCCCTCCACTCTAACACCATCCTGCAAAAAAAAACTAGAGTTTTAATTAGCATTTGCCTTTGAAAACCTTATTTGCAGCCTCATACGCGACTATTTTCAAAACAACCATGTATGTACGTAGGTTTGGGTGTTTTTTCCATGTATGGCAAGCCCTATACGCAAAAAAAACCTTGATTTTTGTGTGGGTGGAAATGCACAACTATGGATGGCCTAAAAAATTGATTGGACCATGAAAACTTAAAAAATTTACATGAAATTGGAAGGGGAGGACATGAGAAGTTACCTGGATCAAACAAGGTAGGATTTCGTTGGATGATGCTCCTGGAATTCGCGTCGGAAGTTTTGAGCTCAAATGCACTATGTTGGGTAAAAATTTCAAATGGTATGAAATTTTTAAATTTTTTACTATTTATAGAACTTTTAAAAAAAAATTACCCACTTTCTATAGTTTTTTACCATTTCTGACCATTTTGGACCGTTTGAACTAATTTGATGATGTAGGAGTCCGTTTTGAGTGCAGTTTGACCATGGTTTTGACCCGTTCGTGCCTATTTCAGGTATTATGTCTAAATTGGCATATAGGTAGGTTTCACATTCGTTGGCACTTTGCATGACCTTATGACTATTTCATTCTAACCTTCGGTAAAAACCCATTCTATCTTGTCATGGAACCTTCTTGTTGCTTTTAGAAGTGACATGATGTGAATGGTAGAGCTTGACCATACATGGGTACTCTAGTTAGCTCATGTTTTGCATTTGGTGCCCAAGCCGACATTTTTCCTTTAGGGTGTGGGAATCCTTTGTATAGTATTGCCATGACTTTGCGCAAGAGCTTCATACTCCTCTTGATCTTTTTGCTGGCCTTTTCCCCTAGAATCCCTTATGTCAAGTTGTAATTGCATTATCATGAATTTTGCTTGCCTTATTGAGCCTTATGTTGACTTCCCTGACTTTGATTATTAGCCATATAGCCTGATCTTGTCTCATGTCCAGTCAAGCAGATCTATTTTATATATCTTTTGCAGCTTGATTCCCCATTTTTTTACCAGGAGGGGACTTTCCCCCAAGTGTCGTTATCCTACGCATGTTTCCTCGCATTGAGCATAGGGATTTTCCATTGCTTGGAACTAGTTTGTTTGCCCCTTGACACTCGTCTCCTCCTAGATTTGTAACTATAAAGAACTTTTATTCTTTTTCAAGATTTTCAAAATATCTAAAAAAGTCCAAAAAAATCAAAAAACCAAAAATCCGAATAGGAAAATATGTTATCTTTGGCAGTAGTCGACTCATGTCACCTTCGAATGGAGAACTGTATATCACATCCATTGGTTGGGTTAAGAGTTTGACTTTAGGAGCTGTACTCATTTCTCTGAGTTTATCTCCACCGACTAGTTAAGCTTCTAGTCCCTATGGAGCCTCTGTCGATGCCTCCTGTGTCATAGAGATGTCCCAGTTTTGTATATTGAGTCTATGCTTCCTACATTTAGTCACCATTCACCTTTATGCTCTTGTTTGAAGGAAGTTGAAGCCTGAGTCGACCATTCCTCGGTTTTCTTGACTTTGCATGTCGGCCATTCCTAGTACTGGTACTGGTTTAAGCACATTATGATTGAGTCCTTCCACATTATACAGCTTTGTTGAGTACCTCGTGTTGGATGATGGTGGATTCCTTAATGCCCTCCTTCCATCGGATTCCATCCCATCGACTTCAGATCATTTATTCTAGGATAGGAGTCTAGAGTCATTTGAGTGCCTTGAGACTTACAGTCATAAGTGGTAGGTTCTCACACCATCGACGGTTTTGGGAATACATCAATGTCCCCTAATCGATGGATTCTTTCAAGTGTTCGACCTCAACACATTTATTCGCACATGTTAGATTGCACTCTAGTACCTTGATTCCCATTTTCATTATCAGTGGGTGATATCGCATATGTTAATGGTATACATCAATGACTGATAATCAGATGATGGACTACTATGTTCAACCTCAACACCTCTATTCACATAGTAGGACATGTACTTGTAGCGGATTGTGTAGAAGACTTTCTAGATTGGTGGCATTTCTGATATGCTACCTCCTTTAGCGCACCAATGTTCATGAGATTTCAGCTCTCATGACTTGATTCCAGTGGATGTCAGATATCTTCAACTTTCATGGAGATCTTGGTCATTTGTATATCTTCATCATGGAGATTCTGATCTATATATATTATACGTGGCGATGACCACACATGTCATATATCATGCCTATTCATGGCCATTGTACTCTTATGTATTCGAGAATGTTGTATGTATTTGTAGTCATATGCAGAGATATTTGTACTATATTGTTGGATGGTTGGTTCTTCCACCTGGTTCTTCATTACTCCACTTTTGGGGTGGACTTATAATGTATTCCGGCCATCATATCACCCCACTGACCTCACACATTAGGGGGCATCTGTTATAGCTGATTTTACCACACATGGTAGATCACACATTTATGGCCTTCCCTGTCCCTCTGAAGACTCTTTGGACCCCATGGACCATTTTTGTACCTTTGATATTTCCAAGATCATCCCTAAAAACACTCATTGTTTGTTGTACACAACTTTTAAACCCTTTCTCATGTATACATGCGGATATAACCCTTAAACCCGCGTACATCGGGATGTGTGCAAAACGCCAAATATTTTTGGAGTTTTCCTTGATGTGGATCTGAGTTACTTGTCTCCTGGCCTTCCATATTCCTTGAGATCGCTCGTATTTGACCTTCCCTTACCCTAGTGAATCACTATATAACCCTTTGGATACATTGAAGGGGGAGAATTGAAGAGCAAGAAAACTATAGTCCATTGTTGTTGTAGCTTGCTTATACTTGAGTCTGCATCCCTTTGTCCCTTGGAGCACTTGGTGTTCTTCCCAAGCTTGCCTTTGCTTGTGAGCTTGCTATCGAGAGATGGAGGATTGAGGTGGTGGAGGACTCAGTTTCTCCGATTCTCAGACGTGCCGACAGAGGTTGTCATTCATGTAATCTATTATTTATGTTAATAGAAGTATCTTTTCCTATCCAATGATGTGCATTTAAATGAATATTGAATCAATGGATGCTTTTAATTGCTTATACATTATTGATTATATATGCTAGAGTAGGTCTAACACCATTATATAGCATGCTTGTCTTGTTTGTTGTTATTGAGAGAGAAAATCGTTAACACAAGCGGGATTGGAAAAATCTCAACGGGGATCTACATCAACCATCCGAAATAAGGTATGTTTCGAGATCCTTTAGTGTTAGATGTTTTATTTCTCTTGCATATTGGGAAGGGATTTATTTCTGTGGTTTCTCTGTCTATTGTGGTACACCCCAAGCCATAGCAATTTTTCTCCATAAAAATATTTATTCAAAAATTATTCATGAAAATGAGAAAAAGGAAAAGAGTCTTCCTGTTTTAATTGACAAGACTGCAACACGTGATCATGGGAATGAATCCTCTATATAAATGCAATTAATTTGTTATAAATGACTCCTATTTATTCGGTCAAACACAAACATATTTACATGTATACAAGTAATGACAACCCAAAATAAATTTAAGGATTAGGAGGAGGAGGAATAATTTCCTCTTCAATCAATTCATCTCCTTTTGCTGCAAGACATTTTGTACGAAATCCTGTTTAGATATTGGTTGGTGGTAAATTCTAAGTCTATGTCCATTTACTACAAAGGAAATTTGTGAACCATCAATTGTCTTAATTTCTACTAACCCATTATCGAAAGCTATAACTACTTCATATGGACCCATCCAATGAGCAGTTAATTTTCCTTTAAAATTTGTGTACCTTGAGTCAAATAGTAATGCCCAATCCCCAGTATTAAATTTCTTTTGTTTAACAAATTTATCATGCCATTTCTTCCATTGATTCTGTATTAACATTGTTCTTTGGAGTGCATCCTGTCTAATTTCATCTAACTCATTAATCTGTAACACTCGTTGTTTATGTGCTTCGTCCAAATTCATTCGTAATTGTGCTGCATACAAAAGGTCCTAACTTGAAACTTGATAGGTAAAAGGACTTGCTTTCCCTATACTAGCTCATAGGGGGTATGACCAGTAGTGTTTCTCCAAGTTATCCTATAGGCCCACAATGCATCTAAGAGTCTATCTTCCCAATCCTTAAGATGTAGCTGAATAGTTTTCGTTAAGATAGATTCCAATACGTTATTGGCTAATTCTACCTAGCCTTTGGCTTGTGGATGGCAAGGTGAGGATTTGATATGTCATATACCATATTCCGTGGTAAGATCTTTCATTAATTTAGAGGTAAATTGAGAACCTTGGTCAGTGAATATTTCTGTTGACACACCAAATCGAGTGAATATCTCTTCATATATGAATCCTACTATTGATTTCTCTATGGCCCTAAACAAAGCTTTAGCTTCTACCCACTTGCTAACATAGTCTATGCAAACTAGGATATACGTATTTTTATGAGGCATGGGAGAAATTGGTCCTACAAAATCTAGAGCCCACTTCTCAAAAGGCTCTATCATGACCTGAGGCTATAAGGACATCTGATCAGATGATGTAAGTCTACCCATTCTTTGGCAACTATCACATCCTTTAACATATTTGGCAGCATCCTTGAAAATGCTCGACCAGTAATAACTAGAGTGCAGCAATTTGTATGTTATCCGCTTATCAGAAAAATTCCCTCCACATGGTCCATCATGGCATGCATGGAGGATATCTTTCATTTCATCCTCCCGTACGCATCGTCTAATAATATGATATGGGCCAGTACGAAAGAGATCATTATCAACCTAGGAATAGTTCTAGAGCTCTAAACTATAATGCGACGTTTCTCAGGTGGGGACAAGTGATTTGGTAATTTCCCAATTACTAAATAATTGGCAATTTCTTCAAACCAAGGGGTTTGAACAGATACAACAAATAGATGTTCATCAGGAAAAGTATCGTCAACGGGTTTAGTACCGTCATCATGTTGAATATAGGAAACAAAATCTGCTACTAAATTCTCTTTACTAGGTCCATCAATGATGGTAATGTTAAATGCTTGTAATAAAAGAAGCCACCGAGTCACCATACCATTGGTAATTGGTTTATTCATTAAAAATCGGATGGAAGAGTGATCCGTATGCACAAAAACTTCATATCCCGTAATGTAAGGGAGAAATTTATTAATAGAAAAGACTACTGCCAAAAATGATTTTTCAGTAACAGTATAATTCAGTTCGATAGGGGTCAAATTATTGCTAATAAAATAAATGGCATAAGGTGATTGGCCTTATTTTTGGCCTAGGACTCCTCCTATGGCCGTATCAAGAGCATCAGTGCATATATGGAAAGGAAGGGACCAGTTGGGACCCCTCAGTAATTGTGCCATTGATAATTTAGCTTTTAAGACCTTGAAAGCACTTTGACAAGATTCAGTCCATTGGAATTCTACATCCTTTGTAAGCAACTTAAACATTGGTGCAGCTATTTTAGTGAAATTCTCAATAAAAAGGCAATAATAGCCTGCATGGCCAAGAAATATTCTTACCTCTTTTTGAGTTTTTGGAGAAGGAAGGCCAACAATTACTTCTGTTTTTGTAGGATCCACCTTGATACCTTGGGAAGAAACATGATTCCCCAAAACTATGCCTTCTGTTAATAACATTTTTCATTTTTCATGACTAAGGGCTAGGTTTGTTTCTTGACATCGGGTCAGGACCTTCTCAAGGTTATCAAGGGCCTCTTGAAAGGTATTACCATAGGATGTAAAATCATCCATATACACCTCTGCACATTCATGTATAAGATCAGCAAAAATTCCTAAAACTGCACGCTGAAAAGTGGTAGGTTGATTACATAAGCAAAATGGATAAAATCTATAGGCGTATGTTCCCTATGGGCATGTACAAGTGGTCTTATCTTGATCCTCGGGTGCTATTAAAATCTGATTGTATCCACTTGTTGATGCCTGGAAATTCGCAGGCGGCAACAGTAAGGGATTCTCCCCAATCAGCGTTCCCAACTAGCCCACTGACTGTTTGGAATGGGGAATCCGTCCGGTTTGTGGTCCGGCAACCGTAGGTCAAGAAACAAAATTAAAGGGTTTACCGGTTGCAGCCCGGCCCACCGGGTTTTTTGTATTTTGACTTAAAGAAATGATATGCAAGTGCCTAACTAAATGCAGGGTGGTCAAAATGCAGGGAGTGCTCACAAAGTGATTCGCGGGTTCTTACCTCTCGTCTTACTCGCAAGCATTCAACCGGATACAAAAGAAATAAGCTAACTATCTACGCTATCCCTAGGGAGCATGGTTGTCATTTTGGCTGAGCAATACATTATCACATACCGTAAGAAAAATCACAGATAGCCGATACTTCTTCTAAAGCACATGAACGCTTACAGATATTAAAATAACCAAATAGCCGATCATTCTATAACAACATTTATTGCTCTTAGTGAAAATATATCCCAGAAAATAACTGAAGAACATTTAATAAGAACGTAGGTTCAGAACATCAAATATTCTTACAGCAAATGAAATACAGCTGAAAACGAAATATTTCCTCTTCAACAATTATTCATAGAATTGCATTGATACATTCCACTTCTTTGCTCTTTCCAGCAGACAAAATTGCAGTTTCCTCAGCAAAACGAAGTAGTTCCTCTTACAAGCAAACAATTACAAAATTTCTAAGGTAAAAATCCCCTTTTTCAGTCCTACTTCCAAATATTTAAACTACAATTCCTGCCCCTTGGGCTGCCTCTCAGCGTGTGACCCTTCAGCATCTTCGACGTTTCAGCTTCTCCTTCTGGCTGCTGCATTTCCCCAATCATTCTTTACGAGCGTTTATCTTCTGACCAGTAATTGATGAGACTTACTCATCGGCGCTTCTGTTATTCGTTCGTTTTGTCCTTTCTTCCGCTTTAGGCTGCCTCAACGATCTGTGAGATTTCACCTGCATACAACTTTGGTGCATTATCTATTGGCTTGAGATCTTAAGCGTTTAGAGTTTCTAATCAGAATGATAAGTCCTCAAGACGCTGGCCTGACTTATCCGGGCGAGTACTCACTTGAGCTTGGGGCGGAAAAAATATAATCGGAGATCGGTAAGCTTGCACATCGGATGGGGCAAGACCTCAGGGGGCCGCAACGGCGGAGGGTACAAGGAACAGGTAAGCGACAACACGGGCGATAAAGCCATCAGACGCCGGAGAGGAATGTATCGGAGGCTAGATTGATCTGCCACCCGCAACAGCGGATGATGCGAAGGCTAAGCGACGTGGGCGGGAGAAAAAAGCAAGCAGTCGGACATCAGGTGAAACTCAAATCGGGAGCTGACTTTATCCTCCCGGCCGCAACGGCGGGCCATTAGAAACTTAGGAGGAAGCGGTTGAAACAACGAATCGGGCGTTGGATGAAACTTCAATCGGATGTGAAGTTTGATTGAGGAGCCGCAACGGCGGGTGAGTTAAGGCTGAGCATCTTCCGAAAGAGGCCTGATCCAAAGCGAAAACCAACAGCGTAAAGGATCGATTGCATCCAGAACATTTTCCTTTGCTAAGGAAAAAATTTCACGTTCTACGGGTATTAAAACAGACCACACGACCCAATCTAAACTGAACGAGGCAAAAAAAATATCAGGCAATTAATTCCAAGATAAAACGAACAGATGATGAGGAGGGGTCCCAGAGTTTTAAGTGAAAAAATAAAATCGGGGAGAAAGAGGTTGCGGCAGCAACAACTGGTGATTTCCTGGTGAACCTAGATCTCTGGGTGATTTCTCTTCGAAAAGCAGACTGTTCCACAAAGAACACATCCATCGAACCCTTCCAGCCATACAGAATCCTCAACAATAGAAGTGTGTAGCTTAATCATTGGTGCTAGTCCAATTTGGGAGGTGGAAACCAAGACCTTCAAGTCTGGATAACTCGGCTGAGGCCAAAAAATGAGTTCATGATTAGTTTTGCTTTAAAGGGGGGTTGACAGCCCTAGACACCACAGGATCGTAGCAGGTGATGAACAGAAGTGTTCATGTGTTCCTCGTTCCCATGCCACTTTAGCAGCTTTTTGTGCTTTTGGACTTTTGTCCCTTTCATTTGAGTCTTTCTGTGTGCCTCTCTTACTGAATTTTAATTCAGGATCCTCTATCCCATGGTGCCCTTTTGTGTGAGTGATGTGCTTAAAGTTTCAGCTCACGGACGGAGAGGATACTTCGGCAATTTAGTACCTATGATTCAGCTTTTGCTTTGATGTATGATGTATTCATAGGAACTCTGATTCTTATCAGGCTTTTGGTATTTGTTCCCTGGCATGGAATCATTTAGATTTAACACCCTGTTCATCTTGCCCTTCTCCATGGGTCTCCTATCGTTGCCCCTTAGACTTTTAAGTGTAAAGTGGGCGTAGCTCCAACATAGTATTCCAGACTCTTTTGGATCCGGTTTATCTTGCAGGGATTTAAGTAGGACTTCAATGTGCACAGAGATTTTGAGAGAACTATTTGACTGGAAGAAATTCACATAGCATCGCAAAGTCTGACTACTAAGAAATTCCACCACCCAGAAATTCTAGTGTCCCCACATAACCATGAGTTAACCACCTTTATTGAAACCAAAACTCAAATTAAATCCAATGAAAGCAAACTCAAAAACAGCTTATTTATGTACAATTCAGAAAGCTCAACACAATTTAAGAAAAATAAGGTTTGAGAACCAAACCATTAACTGGCAAGTTCTCCTCCCATCCCTGTAAATCTTGTAACATATAAGTAGCAGGGCCAAGTTTTGCGGTGATTTGAAACGAACCTACCCATAACTGTTGGAACTTAGTGTGCTTCCCTTTTTCATCATGGGGATGATCCCATTTTAGAACAAGGTCTCCTACTTCAAAGTCCTTCTTCCCGGCTTGGTGCTTGTCAAACCATCTTTTGACTACCTCCTGCTGTTGTATGAAGCATTCTCTAGCTTTGGATCTGGCTTCTTCTGCTTTCAAGAGATTATATATTCTTATTTGCAGAACCTCATCATCCGATCCCCTAGACTCTTGAGCTAGTATGGAAGAAGGTAGCAGAATATTGGGAGGTAGGATGGCTTCCTTTCCGTATACGAGGGTATAGGGTGACACTCCTACGGCAGACTTGGGAGTGACTCTGTCAGCCCACAGGGCGTTTGGTAAGGCTGAATGCCAACTTTGCTGGTTTTCTACGACAGTCTTCTTCAGGATTCTGATGAGGTTTTTATTTGAGGATTCCGCCAGGCCATTCCCTTGAGGATAGTAGTTAGCAGAGTAATGCAATTTTATTCCTTTTTCATGAGAAAATGCAGTCAATTTAATTGATGAAAAATATTTAGCATTATCAAAAACTAACGAAACTGGAACTCCAAACCTGGTCATGATATGATCTTGCAAGAAGCTAATGACTTCGTCCTCGTTGATCTTGCGCAATGGGATAGCTTCGACCCAGCGAGTGAAATAATCAGTTGCAGTAAGAATATACTTGTGTAGCAGGGAAGAATTTGGTTTTATTTCTCCAATGATGTCTATCCCCCATTGTTCGAAAGGTTCCGTGATCATTACAGGCTTTAGAGGCGCTGCTGCTCTAGATTGTCTTCCACCGCATCTTTGGCAAGTATCACATTTTCTGACATGTGCATGTGCATCCTTGAAAAGTGTTGGCCAGTAGTAACCGGCTCTGAGGACTTTATGGGCTGTAGTGTCCCCCGAATAATGTCCCCCGGCCGGACCATCGTGTAATTCGGACATTACTTTCTCAGCGTCTTCTTTATCCAAGCACCTAAGGAGGACTCCATCGTAGTTTTTTCTGAATAATATGCCTTCTATGATTTGATAGGAAGCTGATTTCAGACGCAGGGCTCTTCTTTGTTTGGAATTCCAATGTTCCGGTAGCACCCCTAACTGCAAATAATGCACAAGGTCTCTATACCAAGATTCAGGAGTTGTGAATAAAGGGAAAACGTCCGCTACATGCAACTCGGCTTCATCTTCCCATACATGTTCTTCGTTATTTCTGTTCCCAGTCATCAGTTTGCATAAGCCTTTCCCTTTTACTAAAGTAGCCGGCTTGAATTCAAGGTCATNATTGATACATTCCACTTCTTTGCTCTTTCCAGCAGACAAAATTGCAGTTTCCTCAGCAAAACGAAGTAGTTCCTCTTACAAGCAAACAATTACAAAATTTCTAAGGTAAAAATCCCNTTTTTGAATGAGAAGGGATCTCACAGCTGGGTAAGGGACTATTACCTTGGTCCGATTCTTTAATATATAAGGCCTGAACTGTTTTACTGCCTTAAACACTACGTAAGCCTGCTTATCAATGGCTAGGTAGTTTAATTCAGCTCCTTGTAGCCCAATGCTCATAAAAGAGATTGGGAATTCATCACCTCCTTCTTCCTTTTGCGTAAGTACGGCTGCCAATGAATCATCGGACGCAAATGTATACATAATGAAATCCTTGTCAAAGTCTGGACTTTTCAAAGAGGGCGCGTGGGCAACAGCAGTCTTGATTTTACTGAAAGCATTCTTTTCAGTCTCCGTCCACTTAAACTGTGCGTTTTGTTTGACCATCTGCTGTAATGGTTTAACAGTCTGGGCAAAATCAGGCACAAATCTTCTTACAAAGTTTATTGTTCCCATGAAGGATTGCATTCCCTTTTTATTATGAGGCATGGGGATTTGTTCAATGGCCTTAATTCTTTCTGGGTCTATAGAGATACCTTTATTTGAAACTATATGCCCCAGTAACTTCCCTTCTGTGACAGCGAATACGCATTTTTTAGGATTGAGGGAAATGCCATACTTCCGGCAACGCTCGAAAATTTGCTTTAGGTGGAATGCGTGCTCCCCTCTTTTCTTGGAAAATATTGTGATATCATCAAGGTAAACCATAACTCTTCGTCCTATTAGTCCTCGAAAAGCTATGTCCATAGCTCTCTGAAAAGTCGCCCCTGCATTAATCAGCCCAAAAGGCATTCTTCTGTAGGCGAAAGTTCCCCATTTAGTTCTGAAAGTTGTCTTTAATCTATATTCCTCGGCTACTAGCACTTGGTTGTAACCAGAGAAACCGTCCAACAACGAAAACATTTCAGAACCAGAAACCATCTGAAGCAATTGCTCCATGGGAGGTACCGGGTAGTTGTCTTTGTCTGAGGCGCGATTTAGATTTCTGAAGTCCATGCACAGCCTGATCTCTCCCGTCTATTTCCTGACAGGCACCAGGTTTGACACCCATTCAGAATGCCTGACTTTAAAGATAATACGAGCCTTCAGTAGTTCTTCACCTCGCTTTGAATTAGTGGTTCCAGCTTTGGGTGCATCTTCCTCAATGGCTGCTGATATGGTTTGACGCCTGCTTTTATAGGAATGATATGTTTGATGATATTAGTGTCATAAGTTTTTAAATCTGCATACATCCATGCAAAGACATCTTTGTACTATTTAAACAAACTGAGGAACTTGTCTCTTTCTGCTGGTGAACAGCACTTGCCGAGGTTAACGAATTTGGGCTCCGTTTCAGTCCCTAAATTTATTAGCTCGAACTGTAGAGTTGAGCTGTGCGTCTTCACATTAGCGGGTCTTCTAAATTTCTCGTTCAAGTCAAACATTTTTTCTAATGTCCTGACCCCTTTGGGAATGAAATTGTCATATTTCATTTCAGTCTGATGTTCCTCATCATCGATAATGGCTCCTTTAAAGACTTCATCGTTTGTCAAGCATTCAATTATCTGCTGATCATCGTCAAATACTCGCAGGTTGGTGATCATGTCCGGTACTGAAGGCCTGAAAAGTAATTCAATAGAACATTTGTTATTAGTGGGAACCAGCCTGGCAGCTGATGTAGCTAAAAGATCAGCAACTGCATTTTTTATTCTTGGAATTGAAACAATTTTAAACGCATGAAAACACTTAAGCAATTCCCATACCTCGTTTTGGTAAGCTTTCAAATGAGGGGAAACACAGTGTATTTGATTTTTTATTTGTTTCACAACTATTTCTGAGTCCCCAAAAACTTTTAAATTACTAACCTTCAGCTCAATCGCTTTTTTGAGTCCCTGCAGCAGTGCTTCATACTCGGCTGTATTGTTAGTACATTCAAACTCTAATCTACAGGACAGGAAGTATTTTTTTTTTGTGGATCGATAAGGACACAGCCAGCCCCTAACCCTTCTAATTTTTTTGAGCCGTCAAAATATAAAGTCCAAAAAACATTGTCTATTGAAAATGAATCTATTCCTACAGCTAAATCTACTATTCTACAGTCAAGCTCATCAGCCTGAGAAAAACGAAGCAGATCAGGTTGGGTGTCATATGTGTCGTTGGCCTCTTCCGCTTGATAATTCCCTGGCTCTAGTTCTAGGAAGTAGTTTCCCAATACAGATTCGACTGGTATATTCTTCCCATCCAATTGAGTGACATTGTATTTCATATGAGGTTTTCTCAAAACGATGATCTGATTAGGACTCCCTTTGTACGGCAACCAAAGATGTGACCAATCTGTGGCGAAATACCCATTTAGTTTGGCCGACCAATCTCTGCTAAGAACTAAACCGTAAGCATCTGGTATGTCAGCCACTACAATGTTAATAACCTGGCACACTCTATCATCAGACGCCAGGCGTATTAGAACGTCTTCCATTTCGCCAACTACCTTGACGTCCGTCCTATCCAACTGCACTACTTTCCATGTGGTTGGCTTGGGCTCCCCATTTATTTTCTTACATACTGATATGGGCATGACATTAATTGACGCTCCTGAGTCTGCTAGACAATTGTGCACATTATGATTAAAAATTTCAAACGTCAAGAGGAAGGGTGGATGTTTGGTTTTAGACTTACCCCCAATGCTAGCTTCCCCAATTTTTTCTTCCTCCCGAGGCTGATTGTCAGCGGGCAGCTTTTCTTCGGATGTTTCCAGTGCTTTCAATAACCTTTCTTTCTGTTGAGGTACTTTGCACATTTCGAACAGCGGGACGTTGGCCTTTATCTTCTTCAGATATTCGACAACGTCATATTCGATTAGCTGTTTAGTGGACTGAGGTCTATTAGCACTCACATTCTCTTCATTTGGCTTAGGCGGCGTTCTGTTTTGCTTCGGATCCTGGCTGGTGATGGTAAATTCCAGAATCTGATCAGCCAATGATTTGTCTTGAAATTTCTTTTTTATATTTCTTTGCAGTCTTCGAATCTTTGGGAGCAGAAGACTGTCATCACTAACCTCCCCTTTGCTCCTAGTTGTCACGTTAGCCTCCCTGATACTCTTGCGTCCCTGAGTATCTTCCTCTTCTGCGTCGAGTACGGAGACAGAACTCCATAAAGCCATAGTCTCTTCCTCCTGTTCCTTCGTAGAAGTGGATGCAGCATTTTCTTTCCTTTCATCATCATCTTCCTCCGTCAATCCCGAATCCAACATCTGGTTCATGACCAATGTCATAGAATTTATCCATTGCGGATAGATCTTTTCGGAATGAGGCTGTTGATGGAAAGTACAAAAATTTTCCATCCCTATTTCTGTCAGATTCATGGATGCAGTTTTCTGAGGAGGAGTTTGGGTTTGGTTGCTATCCTCTCTTTTCTTATAGTATGGCCTGAAAAACTTTTGTGCTTCTTTTTCCTTTTCTAATTCGATGATCTTATTGGACATCTTTTGCATCATTTTAGCCATGCTTTCATAGTCTGATGCCTTTTCTTCTTTAGGCTTGGTGAACAATAAGGTTTTCCTTCCCGCACCTTTCTCTCCTGATTGTTCCGGATAGTCCTCAACACTTTCTCTCTCCGCTTCCACCACTTCCGCCTCTTCGTAAGTCTCTGTCAATGTAGGCTTGGCTCTACCTTTTGCAAACATGGCTAAATCAGGACCCAAAGCTGACGTATAGTATTCGATCAGTACTTTGTCTGAAGGCTTATCCGTTTCAGAAAAATTTCTTAGATATGCTGCAAACCTTTGTGTGAAGCTATGCACTTTTTATTTTTTCTCTTTCTTCAATGCACACAGTCCTTTCATGAGGGCAGCGTGAGTCTTTTGGATGGCATACTTACTTTTGAACATTCTCTCAAAAGTATCCCAGTCTGGGATCGAATTGGCGGGAAATCCAAAATACCATGAAGCCACAGCTCCTTTGAGGGTATGCGGGAACAGTCTACACACCACATCTTCGTGTTCCCCAGCCCTTAGACCTTCTATCGCCAAGTAGAAACTCTGTAGATGATCAACCACCAGGATTTTATCATTTGGGTCGAATTTGGGTAGTAGCTTTTCGAAGGCCTGGGGTAAGTCGTGCAAAGGTGGGGTCAGATTCAGAGGTGATCTGGCTTTCCCTGCGGGTGGTGGAGGATTAGGTGGGGTTTGATTTGCGTTAACACCAGCCATGAGTCGGGGTGGAGAATGCGGAGGTGAAACAACAGGTGTGTGAGGACGTGAACCCACAGCGGTGTGAACATGAGAGCTGTAAGGAGTGTCTGGGCCTACTTGGCTCAAAGGCAATTCCACCTCCTGTAAGGCAGTTTCCACAAGTTCTTCCCAGTCTCCCACCAACACTGAATCTTCAATGAGAGGACGTTCTTTCTTCTTGTACTCTCTTCTAGGCAATTCGTGGATAATTGGCAACACTCCGATCTTCTTTACATAAGCACAGGTGTGTCTTCTTAGATCATTTACAATTTCATTGCGAACAGGATATAGATGTTCTCTATTTTCTTCTTGTGGAGTCGGATTTCGTGGTCCACTACTTTCAGAACTGTAACCAGCGGAATAATCTCTGTAAAGCGGGTTTCCTCGGCCAGCCATGCACTGGCGGCCCTCCTTCTAGCGCCAATGATGTTGATGCCTGGAAATTTGCAGGCGGCAACAGTAAGGGATTCTCCCCAATCAGCGTTCCCAACTAGCCCACTGACTGTTTGGAATGGGGAATCCGTCCGGTTTGCGGTCCGGCTACCGTAGGTCAAGAAACAAAATTAAAGGGTTTACCGGTTATGGCCCGGCCCACCGGGTTTTTTGTATTTTGACTTAAAGAAATGATATGCAAGTGCCTAACTAAATGCAGGGTGGTCAAAATGCAGGGAGCGCTCACAAAGTGATGCACAGGTTCTTACCTCTTGTCTTACTCGCAAGCATTCAACCGGATACAAAAGAAATAAGCTAACTATCTACGCTATCCCTAGGGAGCATGGTTGTCATTTTGGCTAAGCAATACATTATCACATACCGTAAGAAAAATCACAGATAGCTGATACTTCTCCTAAAGCACATGAACACTTACAGATATTAAAATAACCAGATAGCCGATCATTCTATAACAACATTTATTGCTCTTAGTGAAAATATATCCCAGAAAACTACTGAAGAACATTTAATAAGAACGTAGGTTCAGAACATCAAATATTCTTACAGCAAATGAAATACAGCTGAAAACGAAATGTTTCCTCTTCAACAATTATTCATAGAATTGCATTGATACATTCCACTTCTTTTCTCTTTCCAGCAGACAAAATTGCAGTTTCCTCAGGAAAACGAAGTAGTTCCTCTTACAAGCAAACAATTACAAAATTTCGAAGGGAAAAAGCCCCTTTTTCAGTCCTACTTCCAAATATTTAAACTACAATTCCTGCCCCTTAGGCTGCCTCTCAGCGTGTGACCCTTCAGCATCTTCGACGTTTCAGCTTCTCCTTCTGGCTGTTGCGTTTCCCCAATCATTCTTTACGAGCGTTTATCTTCTGACCAGTAATTGATGAGACTTACTCGTCGACGCTTCTGTTATTCGTTCGTTTTGTCCTTTCTTCCGCTTTAGGCTGCCTCAACGATCTGTGAGATTTCACCTGCATACAACTTTGGTGCATTATCTATTGGCTTGAGATCTTAAGCGTTTAGAGTTTCTAGTCAGAATGATAAGTCCTCAAGATGTTGTCCTGACTTATCCGGGCAAGTACTCGCTTGAGCTTGGGGCGGCAAAAATATAATCGGAGATCGGTAAGCTTGCACATCGGACGGGGCAAGACCTCAGGGGGCCGCAACAGCGGAGGGTACAAGGAACAGGTAAGCGAAAACACGGGCAATAAATCCATCGGATGCCGGAGAGGAATGTATCGGAGGCTAGATTGATCTGCCACCCGCAACGGTGGATGATGCGAAGGCTGAGCGACGCGGGCGGGAGAAAAAAGCAAGCAGTCGCACGTCGGGTGAAACTCAAACCGGGAGCTGACTTTATCCTCCCGGCCGCAACGGTGGGCCATTAGAAACTTAGGAGGAAGCGGTTGAAACAACGAATCGGGTGTCGGATGAAACTTCAATCGGACGTGAAGTTTGATTGAGGAGCCGCAACGGCGGGTGATTTAAGGCTCAGCGTCTTCCGAAAAAGGCTCGATCCAAAGCGAAAACCAACAGCGTAACGGATCGATTGCATCCAGAACATTTTCCTTTGCTAAGGCAAAAATTTCATGTTCTACGGGTATTAAAACAGACCACACGACCCAATCTAAACTGAACGAGGAAAACAAAATATCAGGCAATCAATTCCAAGATAAAACGAACAGATATCCTCGAGAGTGCCAAGCTTTTAACAATCAATCCAAGCAACAAATGATAAGGAGGGGTCCCAGAGTTTTAAGTGAAAAAATAAAATCGGGGAGAAAGAGGTTGCGGCAGCAACACCGCTATACCCATCAAGAAAGGAAAAGTATTGTTTTCCTGACAGGGTATCTAACACTTGATCAATAAAGGGTAAAGGAAAATAGTCTTTAAGAGTGGCCTTATTTATCTCTTTGAAATCAACACAAATACGCCATTTCCCAGTGACTTTATTTGGGACTACCACTAGAGGATACACCCATTTACTTTCAGAGATAGGATAGATGAAACCAGCATTAAGAAGTTTTTGTAACTCCTATTTTACTATATCTTTTAGAGCAGGATTCATCCTCCTCTGAGGCTGTCTCACGGGTGGAATGTTTGGATCCATGTGGATATGGTGAATATAGGTGTTAAGATGTATACCTTTCATGTCATTGTATTCC
Source organism: Pseudotsuga menziesii (assembly GCA_001517045.1). Taxonomy (NCBI): domain Eukaryota; kingdom Viridiplantae; phylum Streptophyta; class Pinopsida; order Pinales; family Pinaceae; genus Pseudotsuga; species Pseudotsuga menziesii. The sequence goes on along the minus strand of LPNX010834407.1, from coordinate 652,025 downwards.
CACGCAAATGCTCTAGACTTGATTTTAAGGACCTTAAGCAATCGTTCTTGTTGACTCTCAGTTAACCATGGATTTATGTGTAAAAATTTCCCAGTGCTAACTTCACAAGGCACGGTATAAGACCCTATGTGATCTTCAATTGCAAAGACACATGGTGTTTCTACAAATGTTGAGAGAGCCATATTTTCTTGAAACTTATCTCCAAATATTTGATCAAATTGGGAAAAATACTGTGGAAAATCTATACAAGTAGTGGAAGAGACAAATTGGTTTAATACATTCTCAGTAGTTTGCTCCTGAAGTGCCTAGGAGTAGTCACTAGGAAGGGAAAGGTCATCAAAATTTTCATCCCCAAAAGGAAAATATAACCACCACAAATTTTCAGTTACTGGTTGTCCTGGGGGTATAAAATAAGTCTCTGTGTAGACAACCCATTTGAAATGGTCATTTCCCCATCCCTACATCCTATAAAGGCATTAGCAGTGGCTAACCATGGTCTCTCTAAGATAATAGGATGTCCTTTAGAAGGATCCTTTGATTCAACAACCATAAATTCGACAAGGTATTCCCATGAAGCTACTGATACAATAATATCATCCAGGACTTCAGCAGGTTTTACCGTGGCACGGTCTGCTAGTTCTAGGATTGAAGGGGTAGGTCGGAGAAACTGTCCCAACTATAAAACTTCTAAAACTGCGGTGGTCATCATATTAATGGTAGATCCTAAATAGATAAGTGTATTTTCTATGGCGATATTATTTACAATCACAATTACTACTGGGGCCCCTGGATTTGTATATTTTGCAATCCAAGATTGGTCTGTCATACACTCAGACATCTCTCCTATAACATGAATTGTGTGGTGGTCTTTTTGCTTCTTTCCTGGGTGCTTAATGCATAGTTCCTTTATTACCTTTCTGTAAATTGGTATATCCTTAATATCCTATAATAGAGGAATTTTGACACAGATATTATTTAGTTCATTCATAATGTCATACTCGGGATGAACTACAGGTTTTTCTATTGCTAGTCGTTCTAGAAATGGAGGAATCCTTTGTTCTTGAATGGGTTCTTGCTGAGGATGGGTATGCACTGGGATATTTCAAATATCCACATCCTATAGAATAACATCATTCACGACTTCATTTGAATCTTCTTCATCATTATCTTCATGAATGATGTCCAATGAATTGGGTCTATCATTTACAACTCTTCCAGATCGTAATTGTATCTCATGTCCAGGTACAGTCAAAATAACATAGGATGGAATAGTTTTCAACTCAATGCTGTTAAGAGCTTGAGTTGGCTTATTATTTGGATTAAGTATCGGTTGTGCAGGTAACAATGTAGGTCATGGAGGGTTTGTATTTTGGAAGTGATGAGGTTGTTGTGTAATAAGGGTAATTGGAGGCACAAATCCTGGTAAAAATTGTTAGGTATTGGCCTAGTGCAGAGGATACAGATGATTAGGTGTGGAGACAGGTGGTGGTTGGGGGTAGGATTGTCCCCTCCACCCCTGTGGCCAATACTGTTGCTAAGTAAAATGAGGAGGAGGAGGATATTGGAGTGGCAATTGCTGCCAACTTGTAGTGTTCCATTGTTGCGGCGGTTAGTAAGGTTGGTAATAATGTGGAGGTTGTGGTGACAAATTCTGATATGGTGGCAGGTCCCTTGGTTTCCAAGGAGGCCTCCTAGATGTTTCACCAACATCCCCACTCTTTTATATGTCTTGTAACCCTGGTAACGATGGGTGGTCATCTGTTGGATGCTCCTCCATACAGATGTGACATACAGAGATGTTGTTTAATGGGAATTCCCATTGGGGATGTTTAGTTCTACATCTTGGACAGAAAATACTCATCGCTTCTCATTCCTCTTCTTGCCTTTTCTTATCTTGTAACGCATCTAGTTGGGAACCCATTGCTCCTAAAATATCAGTTTTGAAATTTTCCAATAGGTTTCCTAATTCCATCCTTGTGACTCCTCCTGAACTAGGAGTATTTCCTTTTAGATTTCTATTATAAGGCTCCCGAATATTTCTCCTAACTTTCCCCCTACTCCTAGAGTAATTTCTACATATCTCCCCAATTTTTGCAAAAGGTTTATGCGAGATATCATCAGATGCCATGAGATTGAGATTTTCTACGAGGTCTTCTGAGATCCCTTTAAGGAAGAGCGTTCGTACTGCATCTTCTCGAAGGTTGTTATGTTTAGATTTATGTAATGTATAGATAAATATTTCAAGATAGTCTTCCAAGCTCTCGTCTTCGATTTGTTGTATCTTAAAGATATCGTTTCGAGAATCTCTTAGTTTGCAATACTCTTGGTATTTTCGTAAGAATGTAGTTTTCATATCTTTCAAAGTCCTGATGCTAGATTCTCCTAATCCTGTGAACCATCTTAAGGAAGATTCTTTCAGTGTAGCAAGAAAAAGTTTTAATTTATGGGTGTCTTATAGATAGTTATAACTTCTACAGAGGATGTCAAACTCGAACAAAAATGTGTCTGGGTCTTCATTACTTTTCCAATAGAAAGTAGGTAAGGAGGAAGGAGGGATGTTCTTCATATTTATATCTAGTGTAGTGTCTAAAATAGGGAACCCTAAGGTAGTCTCAGTTTGATTTTCTCCTTCTCCTTCATCATTTCTACCCTTGTCATTATCTTCATTCTCTCTGTGTCACTCCATGTAGGTTTGATTCCTAAAGTCGAGCGTGTACCTAGGATGCTCCTTTCGAGGTGATAATGGGTCATCCCAACGTTCTTTTTCAGAGGAGATCTTCCTATGATCAACTATGTTTTTATTAGATTCTATAGGGATGGTAGGTTCTACTGTGGGGGTTTCTATCTGTGAAATAATTGTATTTGTTGAGCCGCCAAAGAGGGCTTGTACCTGGGAAGGATCAATGAAATCAACAATGTTAGGATCCCCTACTAATGAGAAAGTTGTATTGTTAGGTTTCTGCACTAGTGGAGGGTTGAGGGTTTCCAAAGGTTAACCCTCTTGAATTTCTTCAGAAATGGGATCCTTAGGACTTCCCGCCAGGATTTCTTCCCTGTCTATGGTTTCTCCTATAAAGTATTTAGGTTTCCAAGTAGAACTACTTCCTATGTGGGTTCTCCGATACCTTTCTGTTGAATTAGTGGTTGGGGTATACAAGGTATTATAACATGGGAAACAAGATTACAACAACTGAAGATACTTTACAAACTTCAACAATTAAGCTATATGTGCAATTAAAAAATGTACATAACAGTTAAACTAAATTATCTAGTTGCACTCTCCTTGATTGTTCTATGGATATGCATTTGATGTGATTGGAACTGGATGGGTAGTGTCAAAATGGCTTTCAAAAGAAGTAAAGAAACTAAATGGGATTAAATCTAACTTAACTTCTACAAATATGTGCAAGCTAAAGAAGATCCAATTAAAGGTGATGGTAAACATGGTGATATATTCCATAAGCAACTGAACTGACTCTTAACTAAGAAAGATATTATAAATAATTAACCTATTAAGAGACAAGATTCTTTTTAAAGATTACTTTTATAAATAAACAATTCTTATATAAAACAACTGTAAGGAAAATATAACTTATAAACAAGTGAAGACCTTAATGAAAGAAGCAAGTAGAAAACTTAATAAAGAATACTTAAGTTAAAAAAGCAAGTAGAAAACTTAAATAGAAAAGCAAGTAGAAAACTTAATTAATAAAGCTAGTAGAAAACTTAATAAAGAACACTTGATTAAGAAATCTAGTCTAGACACGAATATATACACAAGGATAAACTAGACTCGAGATATACTTATCAAACGTTATAACAGTAATATGTGAGAAGATCAGAAACAAAAGAAACTGAACAACACATAATTCAAAGCATATTTAGGTAAGAATAGGTGGGAAATAAGGATGGAACTTGATAATACTTTAAATAATCTAACCTAAGGTCCTAATGATGAACATAACCATTATCTAATTACCACAGTTAGAACATAATTCAAAAGCTAAAGAAACAAGACTTTAGACAAGCTTAAAAAACAAATTGGGAATATTAAAGGTCGAACGAAAGGTTGGATAACAGACTGGAAGGTGGGTCTAAATGACAGGTTGATCATGTTGTCTGAATGATAGTCTGTATAGAGAAAACAGTATAAAATTTCCTAAATGATCTAATTATCAGCTGATTTTGTGCACATGAAAACAAAATGCATAAAGAACAAGAAGTAGACCTACTTAGTGATCAAATTTAACAACAAAATAACTTAAGCTAATTCATGATTAAAAGGAAATTATTACCTATTGCAGTATTAAACAAACTAAAATATAACCAAAGCAAACTTATAACAAGACAAGACTTAACAAAAGTGAACCTAGTGCAAATTGATTCTAAGATATTAAAGCAATCTACTCTGTGTACTTGTCAATATAAACCTAAATCATAAACTGGAAAAGACTAGAAAGGAAAATAAAGGAAAACTATGCGCGCAACCGGTTATTTTTTATCTATGAAATAGAAACTATACTAACAGTGTAATATGGATGATAGAAACTTCAACAAGCATACCTTACAGAAACAAGAGAATAAATGATTACAGTAACTTAATCACAGAAACAAATTGGAAATAAACATACTTATCTGCAAGGAAAGAGATGACGAAAACACATACAAGAATAAAAACCATTGGTTAATGAGGGGCCATCTCAGCAATCAGGTTGACGCTTCGCTAAACACTTACATGAACAAGATCATATACACAGCAGGAATGTAACTTCTATTAAAATGTGGAACAATATTACAGAGCTTCTCTTCAAAATCGACTGAGAGAATGTAAAACTAGCTAAATATGCTCTCACTTGCAAGAATTTATATATATCATTTACAGGGATGAGGGGGTCGACCCTTTCATTGTTCGACTGCTCCTAAAATTATTCAACCATTATTACAAACAACTGATTGAATTCCAACACACAACACTTCTCCTTCTTCCTTACGCGCTGGTTCTCCATTGCGCGTGCTGTGGTGTGAGGATTCTCTTTGACGTGGGCTGGTGTCATGGTGTCAAACAAAGAAGGAAAGCTGACAAGCCTTCTAGAACAAGGGTCATTCTATCATCCAGATGCGTGGACACATGGCAACTGAAAACCGTTCCATGCTTTAACGCTTTGGAATATGCCATCAAACAATGAACGGATTGAACGATTAGCTGGATGGTGAGTTGGATGTGATCTGCACATATCTAGCATGATGCATGTCCAATCGTTGGCTCATTTAAGGACTATAACCTGCAAAAAAATTCACACATATATCAAACGTGTTTTCAAATACCATCGAATTTAGTTAATAAAATCATGAAATAACAATAATAAACCAGAATTTGCATAAATCCAAATATATTCATACCTGAGGCTGAATGATAAGTTGTATGACAAAAATATGTCAAAAAGATGACAAAATAAATGTCAAAAAGTGTAATTTACCAGCTGAAAATGGTGACAAAACTAGGATCAACAGGGAGATCATTGGTCCTTGTTTTCTAGTTCTTATTTCTCATGCTCTTGTTTGGATGGGTAGCGAGATTTCCTTCCTAGTGGCCTTGTGGTTGGTTTTCCTTACTATTTTCTTTCTTCTTCCCATGATTTTTTGGATTAGGGGGATTATATGCATTTATCTATTCAAATTATTGATTTTTTTGTATGGTTGAGGGTTGAACTAAGTTGATCCCAACCTAATTCTTGGGGTGTGTACCCAATGGACCAAGAAATGGAAAATATAGATTGTAAATGGGTGTGGGGAGATATGGATTGGTTGCTCCATTGGAAGTTGTTATAGGAGCTAGTGTAACTATTGGGGTGGGGGAGTGATCCATATTGTTATAGGTGGACACCCACCTATTCCACTGGCTTAAACACTTTTCCATTTTCTCATTTTTCTAGTAATTTTTCTACAATTTTTCAGGCCCCAAACTTTCGAGGTTGTTTTGAGGCCCTAAATGACATTTTTTGGAGATTTGTGGGGTTAGTTGTTTCTAATAAAATGCATTATCTCCTGAATAAATTTATATATCTTGGATATACCTTTCCAATGGGCTATCGAGAGCCCCAAATAGAGATCGTATGCAAAAGTTATGACCCTGAGAAGTTGATTGTTCAACTAGCCACCTTGGGGCCACAAACTTTATGATGATTCATATTATAGGGTTAGTTTTTGGATGTTTATGGTTCTTGACATAATACTTATGATAAATAGGCCCTTTTGGCCTCTTTTTGTAATCAAGTTTTGATGAATGAGCATATCCACCACATATCTTCTTAGAGAAATAGATACCACCATTCTAGCGGATTTTATTTTATAGTTTGTTTTGTTTCATTCATTTTAATAGAATATAAGTTTACTGTATAATTGTGTTTCTTGAAATATATATATATGCTCTTTCATTTCGTTCTCATATAAATCTAGAGTAGGGGCTGGTGTAGCAAGTTCTATCGGTCTTATGTTAGAGAATGTAGCACTACATGGTACATACGTCATTTATCCACTTGGGGGATTTGGAGTAATTTGTGGGGTTGTTGATGCTTGAGGTTTTGGTGGGTTATATTGTGCCATATTGTATGGAATAGAGACATGTGGTTGTGGAATTATTCTTTGATAAGAAAAAACCCCTATAATCCCATTAGTAGAATGTGATGTGCCTATAGGAGACTGGTTTAGGGAACGATGTTGAGGGGCATCTTGGATGATTGTATACAAGTACCCATATTGATCATATATCAAATTTAAATGTTGGGCCTTGAGGATAGAATCTTCTTCCATGATCATAGGGAGGAGCGATTTAAGGAACCAATCCAATAAGAATTCAACTTGGATTTCTATTTTACATAGTGTCTGCACCTGCACCATTCATGGATATGATCTTTTATGTCTATAGAGGTATTTTTCTAATAATATCCAAACCTAAATCATGATGTATGGGTAATTGAAAGTACATGAGAAACATGGTAGATATGGAATCAATTGTGGAATGAGTTGCAGATGGTAAATTGATGTACCATTTGGTCATTTTCCCAATGGGAATTCTCTAAAATAGTCAAACAAGTCCTCAACTATACTATCTGATGAGCACTAGAGGTGAAATAGAATCTTGCGGTTAGCAGAACTGTACCCTTGTTTCCCCTGAAACTTTGGGATATCTAAGCGGAGTTAGCATGGCATACCTAGCCAACTTTGGTCATGATGAATGGGGCCACTTATCAACTTAGAAAAATAAGGGAGGTTTAGAGTCTCCATAAATGGGAGGGATGGTTGACTCATGGAACTTTCCATTAGGTTTTGTGTGTTACCTCCTCTAGGTGATGGGAGAGGCGATACTGGGGGGGTGATCCTATACTTGATAGTTTTTAAAAAGAAGTTAATATGGTGATCCTCCTTTGATTGGAAAATGGGATGCATGGAGGCATATTGGAGGGAAACCTAGCAGGATATGTCTAATCAATGTTGATGCAACTACAACTGCTTTTGTATGCCCCTGGACTGATGGTCTCTCTCATTGTCTAAGGGGAGGTACTGTGGGAAACCCTCCTTGAGTGGGAGAAATCCTTTGTAACTTGAGAAAATACCTAAGGGTTATTAGTTCCACAATGGTTGATGTTTTGTGATGCACTGAAAGTAAGGATGAAGGTAATAAAACACAATTGAAAGATGCAAAAATATGATAATCATGATAACAAATGCAATATGGTGCAAGTGAGAAGTGAGTGTATAGTTTCGTGAATGGTGCTAGGATTGGGTTGATTTAATTACGTTTAGATGATATTTTTGTTAAAAAAAGAAGCAATGGATTTTCCCTAATTGACTTAACATCCTACCTCTCAAATAGCCACTAAGCCTTCTAATAGCTCTCTTCTCGGATGGTTATGAACCCATCGAAGATGGATTGTGAAGGTAAGAATGAATCACTTATAATGAGGGGTATTGAGGCTATGTTATCTAAATATTGGAAACATTTACAATATCCAATGAAATCTAACTCAGTTGCAAATGCATCCTACAAATTCCACCTGGTGATGATCCTAGTTTTTTGCCACTAACATACCGGCATCGAGTGTGGACAAGTGTTTGAGCCTCGAATGGTAAAATTTCATCTTCAAAAAGATTTGGTGGCTCAATGTGACAAATAAAAAAAACTCTACATCGGCCTTTACGTCCTTGGGAACAATGTCGTCTTATCGAAGTTTGGTCGCCCTTACTTATAGCAAGATTTGACAATGTCTCTAAAAGTCGACAACAACTATTGTTTGAAAATGAAGAAGATTTGTGGGAATTATTTGGATGCATATCCCAATCAATCCTAACCTAACTAAAATATTGTTTTGTGACTACCTTGGTGGATGATTTTACTTGGTTAAGAATTACGCTACAATTTTGATTTTATGAAGGTCTAAATTGATTATGGTGTGACAAGGGAGGTATTTCAGAACTTCCAATCTTTATTTTTCATCAAGACCACTTGTGAGTGCAAGATGAATACATACTTGAATAGAAGGAATGTTTAGGTCCTTAATGGTGTCTGCTTCAAGTGGGATATACAAACATATGTTTTGAAATCAAAGTAAAGTGAACATTTGCAACTAACTATTGGGGGGAAAGCAAATGACAGCCAGAAATGAACACTCACCAATGTGAGAGAAGAATCCTTATCAAATTTATTAATACATACTCTAAATCATTTGAGATAGTTGTTTCTGATGGGATTGTAGGCCCAATTACCTCTATATAGGTGTCTCTTTGTAGAAAGAGAGGCTTACTATCTTGATTTCTACCTAAATTCTAAATGCAAGTAACTAATACTACTTAAACGCAAGTTAATCTAATTACAAAATTTAATCTAATCTAAAATATTTCAGTAGCCAAGGAAATCATTTTCAATAGCTACACAAAATAACTACTCATATAATTTATGCTAATTAAACTAAGTCATATCTCAGCTAAGAGTGTAGGGTATGTAACAGTTGAACACATTTGAATTTATAGATTAATTATGTTGTGATTAGATTTAAGCACAAAGACCAGATCATAAACAAAACACATTATAAAATTTGCTATATTTATAAAATAATAACCAAAACAATTATTATTATCTAAAAATATAGCTTTTCAAACCAATTTACTCAACTAGAAAATCATGGATTAAAACGTATATATTATTAGAACCATAAGAAGATTGTGACAATATTAATAATCAACATAAAATAAGCGAAAAGAAAATTAAACATTAAATTGAACATCAATGTTAATATTATACCAGTGTAAACAACTGTTTGACAGATCCAAAGGTCTTTGAAACAAGTTTAGCAAGAATTGAAAATAAACATCAACTATCTGCGAATATCTTTTGTTCTATTATGTGTTATCCACCAACCATCCAAAAAATCCAATACAAACCTATATTTATACAAGGAGACTATAACTCATGACTATATCCTAAGCATCGAATAATTGAGTCAAGTGTAACAACATACTAAATAAAGATTTAGCCCCAGATTAAATTTACAATGAGGATGATGACATGTTACACTTTTTGTCATCCACTAAATAATTTTATGATAGAATACCACATAAGGTCGAGTGGTTGTAATGGTTAAATCTAATCATGTTGAATCAACATAATTGCACTTACTCAATTAACAAAACCTTAAATGAGTAAAGGGTTGTGATAACAATTGTCCAAAACCAATCGAGAGTCTTCAATAATTTAATTAACTTCAACTAACTTGGTGCTAAGTAGCCTGAGTTTTATTCGGTTTTCCTTATTTACAGAATACCACTTCCATATTCAGTTTTCCTTCTTTACAGAATACCACTTCCATACCTTTCGAATCAATAGGTCTCTCTGAGCCTTCATCCTATCTTTCTTCTTCAAAATGCGAGTAACATTGGCTTTCAAATTTCGTTTTCTGCTTCGACATAGTGATAGAGAAATTTGAGCTCTTTCACCTCGCTATATAACCAGTGAGTTTTTTCTGAAATGTCTTTCTTCTAAAGATAATTCAAGGCTCTTTTTAGAATCGGGAGAAGTACGATCACGATATATATTGGTTTATTAAATTCTTCCCTTTTTTTCTTATTTCCATGCTCAGAAATTGCCTACCTATTTCTTGTAGTAGAAGTTGAATCATGGGTAAAGTTTTCTTAGTTGGAATATCCATATATGCCTCCTCCTCATAAGTGTTTATTGGTTCACTATCAAATTCATCAAGTTAGATGACATGTGAATCTGATATTTTAATATTATAATTTATTCCAGAAGGCATGCATTTAGCCATGCTACTGGTGATTCTATGAGAAGCCAAACCCAGGTTATGTTTTCTAGTCTCTCCAAAATGTTCTATTTTGGTTCTTTTAATTATAGATTTGGAAGCACAAACTGGCCTATTAATTACTCATTTTCCATTTTGGTTCTCGCCAGATTTAGGCTGGGAATCTATCTTAGGATTATGAGAATCGGATTCCTGGTTAGGAGAAACAAAATCTTATGCTCTAAAACCTTAGGGCTAACAATTTGATGACCGAAAACATCATGAATTCAAACCCCATCATTTGATACCTTAGTTTCAAAACCTTATCTTTTTAAATTTCATGATTTGAAACCCTCTCTTCATCAATAAAAAACAGATTGACCCTGGGAAGCTCTGCAACATAGATAAAATGATTTCTGACCAGAAATTGATCACAATCATCATTCAACTCCATTAAACTAGGTTCAACCAATATTTTAACCAAACCAAGGTGAAATAAACTATGACCAATATTCTTGGTACCCTTTTGGACTGAAATACCATTTTCTCCAAGCTACTAAAGAGATAAAAGGGAATATTGATTCGATACACTATAAACATCATAAGAAACCTGAGATGATAAAAATGAATTGAGGAATGTCTTCCTTCACAAGTTATGTATCTTAATGTCATTCCTTTTTGAACAATTTGACCTGTATACCTCTTTTAATGCCAAGTTCTTGCCTAGGGTTTTTCAAAAATCACCTCCATAAGTCATCTTTAAGCCTTTGGAATTTGAACCACTTCTCTCCTTGGTTTGGTAATCATGTAACTTGGGAAATAAACGCTTCTGATCAGCAAAGTTCTAAGTCCCCAATCTACGTCTTGAAGCCATCGAAAGATAAATAAAATGCTTTGGTGACTGACTGGTATATTAAATCCACTGAATTTTCTAAGAAACGACAGCCAACCTATCCTTTGATACATTTGCAAGTACTTGTAAATTGTAATTAACAAACTCTAGGAATTCAATCCTAGAATATTTGATCCTAACCAAACCACGAGATATATTGCAATGAACAAGGGTTTGGATGCTACAGCCTAAGCTACATGATTCGGATTCTGATACAAAAGGGAATGAATAATAATACAAACCAAACGATGTCCCTTTTGTTTTCGAGGAAAATATCGATAAATATAAATCATGACTGTAATCCCTGAGTACCACTCGTTTCCGAACATCATTCGACACTAAGGCTTATTAAGGTCAAATCGTTTCAAGTGACTAAGTTATATGAAATCGAATCATCATATGAACCTTGGGTTATGACAAACATTAACCATCATAATGTGGAGTGAAGTGTAATGTTGAAAAAATTATTTTTTTAATTGTAAAATTGAAAGGAAGTATATTAAATAGAGACAAACCTTCAAATGAATAGGATCACGATGGCATATTATTAACCCTTAATACTATGATATATTATAAAATTAAGAGCAACATGCGTCTTCATAACTCAAACTTTAATAATATGAAGGTCAAAGATATTGTCCTTTCAAATTAGATATAAAACATCAAAATTCATAATGAATTGAACCAAATTTATAAGATGGAACATCAAAATTCATAATGAATTGAACCAAATTTATAAGATGGAAATAATGATCTCTTGAAACTTTGCACCATTAATGAAGTGCGTATTTTAGGAGCTAAATTTATAGAAATATGGCCGTATGAATAATTGAATAAATGAACAACTAATTTCATGAATTTTGCATGAAATTCTATAATAAGTGTCAAAAAATTATTAACCATACAAGTCATGAGATACCCCGACGAAGATGCCTTATACCATATAAGTATTGTCCTGTTGCCAACAAGCATCCATAGCCCCAATAGGTTTACCCATACTTCCCACATTAGCTAGTACTACTAATTTCCATTTGACTACCCTTTAAGATATGTATATGTGTAATATTGTAAAATTAATAAGGGTAATGAAAGAGGGTAGTTCAACAAACATGGACCTGTTGCCAGCAAGTATCTATAGCATCGACGAGTTTGCTTGTAGTTCCCATATAAACTAATGCTTCCAACTTCTATGTTTTAAAATTGCTCCTTTAAGATTTGTAATAAAGATAANATATTACATGTACAATTGATCTGTGAGAGAATCAGGGTGGTAAGAGAGTCACTTTGATTTACTTTGCGAATTACTCATTAACAAATAAAGCCACAATTATCCCTTTCATCAATTATCTAAGGCATAAGCCATTTTAGGTGTAATGGGTGGAGGGTAGAGGAAGAAAATTTTAGGAATCATGCAATGAAATTGTGTCGGTGATAAAAAAGACGGATCTATTGAACATAGGAGTTCCTCCATAGCTAGACATTCAGTCATGACTCATGAAACTCAATAAAATAATCTAAGTGAAAAATATTTTAGTTGGTGACAAGTACAAGACAATCACCAAGTGTACCAACTTGTCATCTAAAAATTTGAAAATCTTTGATATAATAGATGGCCAATGCTTAAATAAATCAAATCCAACCAAGAAAATATGTACATCAAATAGAATAATCCTTGAATACATTCATATATTGATAGATTAGTTATAGGTTGAATTAAAATTTATGGAAAAACGTCAATTAAGTATAGTGGTTATGTCAATTAAGTCTAGGCCTGTCTTAAATTCAAAAATCAACATTACAAACTAAAATTAAAATCAGAAATCTATTTTATTAATAAAGATTGAAAATTTGAAAACTGAAAAAATAACTACGAAAAATCCAAAATCAACAAAAAACAAAGATAAAAATAAGAAATGTATGTGGAATACCAACCTCCTCTCGAAGATCAGTAAAGGTATTTTTTCAAAACTTATTTTTTTACTAGAAAGGCTTTAGACTACCCTTCCGAAGTTTGCAAGCGAAATGTACTAGGACAAATTTTTTATGTAACAATAAATGGACCTAGCCATAAACGTTGAAACATAGTGTGCTCCCCTTCAGGGATGATTTTAAGGAACCATACTTATTTAAAAGCGTATAAATGTTGGCAAATCTTACCAATTCTTAAAACGCCAACTATAAAGTGTTTGGCGATATTTTTCAAAAAATATTTTAATTTCCAATGATTTTATATCGTTTATATAATAATTTGGTGATTTTTGGGGAGAAAAAAGTTTACCCCATCAAAATTGGGCGAAACAAGGCTTCAAAAAACGAAAAATGGCAAATCGTTTTTTGGAGAAAAAACCCTAAAAATGGCCCATGGGCTAAATTTCGCCCCTAAAATTATCCCTGCTCCCCTTTGTCTTCATGTTCCTTGTCCCCATTAAGCACTAAGTCCCTTACCTGAAACTCCCTATTGGAGGAGGATCTCTCATCAAACTGCCACTTAACAAGTTATTGATGTCTATACAATGCTTGTTTTGTATGTTCCCTATCTTCTTCTAATTTCAGTAGAGTGTTAATTCTTTGCTCCATTACGGGCCAAGCTATTTCTTAGACATACTAGGACAATTGTAGTGAAGGTAGGAAAACATTGCGGGGAGAATAGATTCTCGACCATAAACTAAGAATAAGGGAGAATTTCCAATAGCCACTTTAGGAGTGACTCTATCTTCCCATAAAGTGTTGGTTAAAGAATTGTTCCAGTTTTTATGATTGTTGGCTACAATCCTCTTAAAAATTTTAATCAAATTTTTATTTGATAATTAAGTGAGACCACTACTTTGTGGATAATAATTAGCTGAATATTTGATTTAAATACCTTTTTGCAATGCAAATTGTGTTAAATAAATTGAGGAAAAATAAGATGCATCGTCAAATACTAAAGATTCTGGAATACCAAATCTAGTAATAATATAATTTCCCCCAAAAAAAGTCACTTGATTAGTATTAACCACACGAAGAGGAATAGCCTCAACCCACCTTGTAAAATAATGTGTGGCAGTAAAAATGTATTTATGTTGTAAGGATAAGGGAGGGTTAATTTTTTCGATGATATCTAAACCCCACTACTGAAATAAAATGTCAATAGTGACAGGATGTAAACGGAAGGCGGGCTTCTTAATTATGCTTGAAGCTTTATGCCAATCCCGGTATTGACGCACAAAAGCATATACAGCCCTAAAAATGTTTGGCCATTAATACCTAGCCCTAAGGATCTTGTGAGCAGTAGTTTCACTACCAAAATGACCAAATGGAGGCCCAGAATGTAATTATTCTAAGACTTTATCAACTTCATCCTTTTCTAGACAATAACACTAAACTACAACCAAATTTTCTTCTAAACACAATATTCTTAATCAACTGATAAGGGGATGATTTTAATATGAGGGCCCTTATTTTTCTAGGATAAAAATGTTCAATGGAACTCCCATAGGTTAGAAAGAAATTGATATCTGGATACCATGAATTTTCTACAACGGGAATATAAAATATTTCCTTCTAAAAAAGAAGCTCTTCTTGTTCCCATCCTAAATCAGTGGTAGGTATATGTGCAGACTCAACAATGAATTTACAGCGACCCTGACCTCTAACAATATTAGAAGGTGTAATATCAAGGTAATAATCCTGAAAATAAGTCATCAAGTGAGATCTCTTCTCATCGAGGTCTTTATGGACTTACAAATTTCTAATTGTTGAAAAAGGGACAATAACTTTAGCACTAGATTTCAACAAATAGGGTCATAAATGTTTAACGGACCTAAAAATAGCAAAGGCTTGTTTATCCACCTCTAGGGAATTCAATTATGATCCTTGAAAACCAGAGCTCATGAATGAAATAGGTATCTCTTTGTCCTCTTGATTTTCTATGTAAGGAAAACCTTGTAAGAGATGTTAGATGCAGAGGTGTAAAGAGTAAAGTCTTTTGAAAATTTTGGACTCATTAGTGAGGGAGCTTCAGAAATGGATTCTCTAATCCTACGAAAATAATCCTTTTATTTTTCTCCTCGCTTAAAGTTAGAATCCTTATTAATCATATCTTGGAGGGGTTTGACAATCACTAAGAAAATAGGGATGAACTTCTCACAAAGTTGATCTTACCGAAGAAAAATTGCATAGATCTTTTAGAATTAGGATATATGATTTTAGAAATGGATTTTGTTCTCTATGTATATATCATTATCCCATATTTTGAAACTATAAAACCAAGCAATTTTTCTTCAGTAATAGTAAAAGTAGTCTTCTTTGGATTAAGTGAAATGCCATATTTCCTATAACATTCAAATACTTTTTTGAGATGCATAATACAATCAAATCTCTTTCTAGAGAAGACAGTTACATCATCAAGGTAAATAACAACCGATTGATTAATTAAACCTTGAAAAGAAACATCCATTTTTATTTGAAAAGTGGCCTCGAGATTGATCGAGACAAAGGGAATTTTTCTATAAGCGTAAGTTCCCCAAGGAGTTCTAAATGTGTTCTTAAGTTGGTCTATATGAGAAACCAAAAATTGATTATAAGCCAAAAAAACTGTCCAATAAAGACAACATTTCGGATCCAAACACACATTGGAGAATCTACTCCATAGGTGGAACATGATAATTATATCTTTTTGATGCCCTATTTAAGTTTCGAAAATAGACACAAAGTCGAATATCCCCATTTTTTTTTTCTTATGGGAAGTAAGTTCACTACCTTACATTGGGTATGACAAATAGGAAAAATAATTCTAGCAGCTAAAAGTTTATTAAGTTCTTTCTTGATTGCAGGTTCATTAAGGTTGGGGTGAATTTTAATAAGTTTTTGTTGGAAGGGTTTGGATTGTGATTTCATTGGAATCACATGTTGCATGATCATCAAATCAAAAGTCTTAATATCTTCATATATCCAAGTGAATGCATCCTTGTATTCCTTGAACAATTTAATAACAGTTGAACTTTATTATAGTGAGCAACCAATCCCTAAGTTTATGTTATGGGGGTTAATTTATGTTCCTAAGTTAATAATTTCAAATTGTATGCAGGAATTATTTCTTTTACAGTTGGTTACCCTTTTGAAATTATCATGTAAATCATTAAAAAAAACTAACATAAAAACATATTTGGGGATAGAGTTTATAGCTTTAAAGTAATCTTCAATAGTACAATTTTCATGAATTACTGAAAAATTACGAAGATCTTCATAATGAATGATTTCAACCATTGTCATGTCATTGAAAATATCCTCCATAGTTAAAAGGTTGATAATATGTTGGTCATCATCAAATACTCGCTAGTTAGTAACATTATCAAGAATTGATGGTATGAAAATTAACTCAATCGAAAAAAGAATTGGAAAAGAAACCTTCAACACGAATTAACATGGATACAACATTTACCAACAAATCAGCTTCCTGATTTTGTAATCTAGGAATGAATTCAATTTGAAAATCATCAAACAATGAAATTAAACTCCATAACTCGGATTTGTAATCTTTGAGATGACCAAAAATGAAATGAATCGAGTCTCGTACCTATCTTACTAGGATTTTCGAATCACCATAGACTATTATTAATTTAGCGTTAAGATCTATAACTTTTTTCATCCCCTCAATGAGGGATTCATACTCTGCAATGTTATTTGTACAAAAAACTCTAACCTACATGCAATAAATAGCTTGTTACCTTTTGGACCTAAGATTAAACAACTGGCACCGACGCCTTCTTTATATTTAAACCCATCAAAGTATAAAGGCCAAAATTCACTATCTAAATTAAAATTTAAACTATTTACACTATGTACATGGTGAGGAGGTTCCAAAGAATGAGCACAATGTAATATTTTAGACTATTTTCCTGAATTTATAAATGATGAATTTTCAGCACTCACATTCCCAAGAAATGAACCAAAACTAAAATTTCCCAAAATGGAATTAACAAACATCACTAGCTCATTAGGATCATCCAAATTCGTGACCATATGATCCATATATATTTCTCTATTTACCTTAATTTGATTTGGTCGACCATTCCAGGAGATACAAAGATGTGCCCAATCTGCAGAAAAGTAACCGTTCAAATTATGACACTAATCCTAACTCAAAAACAATCCATAAGCATCTAGTATGTATGCAATAAATATATCAATAATATGTACTTTCATACTAGCAGACAACTTAAGAAGAACACCCTTCAATTCCCCCAAAACTTTCACATTAGAAAAATCTAACTATACTATTTTTGTCTCAAATGGTATAAATTCAACATTGATTTTTCTACAAACTAAGGCATCACATTGTCTAATGCTCTTGAATCTACCATACAATTATGAACATTCATGTTGAATATTTTGAAAGTGAGGAGAAAAGGAGGAGTACTAGAACTAGATGTTCTACCAATTAAAGCCTCTTTATCAATAGTTTGTTTTATGTTGCTATTCACATTTGCAGAAGTACTACCAGGGTTGGGACTAATGATTAGTTACAATGGCTATCCCAAAATTTGAACTAACTCCATTTCAAACATTTCATTTTTTCCTTATCTAATCTTCACGTAAATTTGTGATATTTGAGCCTGGAATTGTAAGTTTTAAAAGCTTAAAAACTAAGATACTAGCTTTTATCCTTTTAAGATATCAACCAAATCATATTTTAGATCTTATTTTTGAACAGTTTTAGGTACAAATGGATGGAATTTTGGATTGGAATTAGGATTCTTGATTTGATTTGAAGTTGAGGGAACTTGAACATCTATTGGACCCTTTCTACAAGTGTTTTAAGAATGCTAATTGACATGAACTAATGTAACATTATTTTCAACATTCTTACGAGACATTCCTAGAAATCACCAACGGTAGTAGGAGGTTCATCATTGACATCATCATGGGTTTCTCCTCCTTGGTCTTCTACATCCTTGAACTCATCTCTATCATTATCACAAGATGGATTTGAACTAGTCATAGGAGATTTAAGGACACTATATCCTCTATTTCAGGGACCTTCTCCGCAATTCCTCTTGATACCAATAAGTTCATTAGACAATGCCCTAATCGTTCATTTCATATCTTGAAGCTCAGAATACCTTCTCATTGCACTCTAGGACCTCAAGCCAATCCTTGGGCCAAAGGGAATTTTTGATCAATTGTCCTAACATAATTATCCTTGCATGTCACATGAGAAAAACCTTTTCTATGAATATCTGATTGGATTTTGAAAAAAAGAGAAGGTGGTGCATGTAAATAGTCCCTACAACTTATATTAATATTGTGTTTCCAATATAAGTGATAAAAAAAAGATTACTAGAGATTGATGGCAATAAATATTATTAACCCAAAATAGAAGGATGACTTAATCATGATTCTATCTTCATAAGACAAAATGTAGAAGGAAATGAACATGCATCATAAAAGTACATGTAATACTACTTTATCATTTAACACAAACATTGAAATGAAAATCAAATGGTTAGGACAAGCATAAATCCATCGATTATTTCAACAGAAGGATAAGATAGGAAATGGGAAAATGCATGCATAACTTGCTTTATTAGTAGTATTTTACCAGTGACAATGTGCTTTTGTCCTAACTACACAATGAAATCATTAGTTCTTTAAATAGCAATCAAGGCACTAGATGGGGACTATGAAATCTCAATCATGATCCTCTATTGATTAGGGAGTGACATCAAAGTTACAACCAAAAATGGTTTCTTACCATTTTTATCCCTTTTCCCTTTTGGAACTACTTTACTTGCTAGTTTGAGAGGGTGGTCTCATCCATGATAAAGTTATTTTTCTAGCAAATGGGAAGGTATTTATTTCTTGGGAAATACCTCACCAAGAGGGTTAACTTATTGAGGTACTCCTTGCTAAGGGTCCCTTGTGTAAGTTTTAAACATGTGCAAGTGAAGCAATGCATAAACATTCTTAAGAAAAACTAAAAGAACAACAATGGAACACACATAGAACATGGATATTTTTTTGCCACAACTATTTCTTCATTGCATTATCTTGACCATTCACTCTACAATATTTAGGTGTTCCACACCATCCAAAACATAATATGTTAACCTAAAATAGATTACAACCCTAATCCCTTAACTAGGATTAGAGTATATTGGGCCAAAAAAACATTGGCTGAAAAAACAAACAAAAAATAAGGAAAATACAAAACCAAAAAATAATTTTGGGGATCCCCACCTCTTCCTCATGCGTCTCCCCTCCCCCTTCCACTAGTGTAATTAATGGATTTGTGTCTAACATTATCCACATGCAAAGAATATAACACATCTCTAACACCTTGTGGTGAAGTCATAGACTGTGTTGTGTTGTCACCGCCCAATTTCACCGATTGTTTCCCCCCTCTGAAAATTATGAATGAATTGTCTAGATATGTCTTTTATATATGTTCAATGGGTTTTGGAGAGTGAATGGGATGCTTCATGAGGTGTACATGGTGATTGACAAGTGCAGTTGATTGAAGTACTCCAAAGGTGAGGGAATTGTTCCTTTATCCATTACATTTGATAACTCATCATAAACCTTTGGAGTGTGTAGTTTAAAATTACCATCCCAAGGGAATGGAAGTCCATGGCCTATCATTCTTTCCATTTCAACCAATAATTACTTAATGATATCCTGTGTTCCAATGGCCATTCTATCCATAATCTTGCAACTCTTTAATTTTGTAGTCTAGTTATTGGCATCCATTATAATGAGCATCCAATCCTTGACTCCCAAAAATTCTAGGACTTGAGTTAGAATTTTCTTCAAGACCTATTTGACTGTCTTAGCCATTGTGTTCCTATTCTACACTTCCATTTGGTTCTCAATCAAATATCTATTGACCTGCCTATCGAGACTATCAAGTTCTAGGTAATATTGCAGGTGATCTTTGATTTTGAAGTTGTTATCAAAGAAAATCCCAAATTTTTACTTAGATGAACTTCATGGTCCCATAAAACTTGGCCTATATTAAGGATCCATCAAACTTGGTCTTCCATACAGCCATTTCCTATCCAATTATGTTGCTTATGTCTTCTCCTCATGCAATTTCTTCTATGATTGTTCCAACTTCTACCCCTACTTTTTAAAATCTTATTTTTGTTTATTTGTTAGGATTTGTACAATGGTTTATTTGACCAAAATCTCTTAGTGGCTCATTCTAATTCTCAAATTACTTAAGTATTTGTTCATTTTTTGTTGAAATCGCATTGTGTTGTAACCTTTGATCCCAAAAATCATAATATGGGAAGAGCAGGCCTTGTCTATCTTTACCATTGTTATCCCATGATACAGGGCCTTGATCTTCTCATTGGCCTCATCCATTCACATGGTTATTCATGTTTCCTTGGTTTTCTTAGTGTCCAAATACACCACCCTTTTTCCAAGGATCGTTTCTTAGCTAAGGGAAAACATTTTCATTCCTCTGATAATTGACTTCGTAGGTTAATTTCTACTTTTATTCAACCATTTGATGTGTTAATGGGAACATTGGTGTTTCCTTGTTTCTCTCCGAGTATTTAATAATGTATTCCTTATCTTTAAGGATGTAAATAACTTATGTAGTTTCCTATGGATCTATTCTTAAAGAGTCCAATATTTTCTCTAGTAGCCCTTTTCAACCTTTAGGGATTTTACCTTAGCAAATGAAAAATTATTTTGAGTGATTGTGCACTTGTATTTCCTTTTGAAAGAATCACTTGAATGTGAATATCTGATGTACTTATCATAAAGTCACACTACTCGAATTGTTGGTCATTTGAATGTTATCAATGGGAGGAAAATCAATAGTTTCAACTCACACTTGAGAAATGTCTAGTCTCGACTCATCGTCTCTAAATATGGCTTTCCAAACAAGTATATCCAAGGTGGTTATGGTATACTGGCCCATATTATAATTGTAGATATGAATGAGTCTAAGTTGGTCCATGAGATAAAAAGGATATAAAGAAGCTCGTTCATATTTGATGACCTTTTTCTTTCTTATTTTCTTCCTCCACTATTTCAAAGGGATCACAATAATATCAACTTGTTGAACAATGTCAAAAATGAAGGCATATGCTTGGATGCATGTGAGGTGCTAGCATTAGTGTGCCAGGAACCCCTATTATTATAACTAGAGAAAGTACCTTAGAGAATTTGGAGGGATAAGGGGAGGTTGGGATAATAGAGGGAGGCCCTCCAACTTGATCTGGAATACTTGAATTGCAATTAGTGTGACCTCTCATTTCGTTCCTCCTTTTGATACCTCAATTATGGCCTTCTTAGTCTCTATATCCGTGTCATTCTTCTTGTTCTCCCTTTTCATCGTCTTTCCTTGATTATATTCAATTATTTTATTTTTTTCTTCTTCTTGGGAAACTTCATTGGCTTCATTTTCTTCTACAACCATTCTCTCCTACTTTCTGGTTCTCTTTTACTTCTATATCTAATTAATCATCTTTATTTTTTCTTCTTCTACCCTATCTACTACATTTCCTTCTTGTGTTAAATCCTCCTAGCCTTCTTGTATTATTTGTTGTTGCTCAAGAGAGATGAGAAGTGTAGGATTTGCTATTGGATCCCTCAACTTAAGTCCTCCATCATCTTGTTAAATTTGGTTTTCTTGTTTGTTGCAGGGGTAAAGGTGGAATACAAATCCCCTTTTTCAACAATGGGGACATTAAGAGCAACTCCAAGCCCCACGCATTTATGTTTGTGCTCTATAATGAGGGGCGAGGGGGAGGTTGTCCTTGTTTATCATTTTATGATCCTCCACTTCCTTTGAAATCCATAGATTTAAGTATGGGAAAACATTTCTCATATATTTATGCATCCCCTTGGATAGGTAGTACAATTGCTACAACTAAGGATGATTGTCCTTCATCAGCCATTTTAGGTTCCCATACCATAGGGAACTCAACTTCATTGACATGTTCATCATCTCCATGGGAATCGTCATATAATTTGGATAATTTCTCATCCTAAGGAATCTAGCCATAAGCAACATTTTCAGCACCAAGATATTGCCTCATCCTCTATCATGCCCCCATTTTATGCTTGTTTAAGTTGTCCTCTAATACCTCCTTTCTTAAAACAAGGCTATACATTTCATTTGTGACCACAACATTTTCAATCCTATAGAATGTATAATAGGATGGCACATCTAACCTCTTGGGTTGAGTAGGGAAGGATTCTGAAATTTCCTTTGTGATATTTGCATCCACTTCTAACACTATCATCACTTCAATCCAAGAGGTTATGTTTGCTAATTTATCCTCTAGAGTTCATTAGGCTTTGGTTTCTTTTGTCCCATTGCTGCTAATATAGTGAAATGAGAATCATACCTCCAAGATTTGTCCAAAGGGAAATCCAATGTTTTCGTCATGTTGGAAGCCTCCCTACCACCTTTATTATTTTCCCCTCCTTACCCACTACAACCAATTAGTATACATATAGGGATTGTCGTCTTTGAATGATCGTAGAATTAAGTGAGATAAAGACGAGATTTAATCAAATATAAATATGTAAATTATGTGAGAAAGTTAGTAGAACAATATGTCAACTTTGACATTGGCTAATTGATTTATCATCCTTTTTAAATATAAGGGGTAAATGGATGTAGACTCCTAGCCCCATTAAGGGGATTTTTTTAGTTCTTGATGGGTGCGGGGGGAGATCGCAATGGGGCCTTGGTTGTGTAATAATGTTAACAACAAGACAGTTGAGATACTTGTTTATCTACAATTCTGGAGATAACAATGTTAATCCTATTGAAGTGCCTAGAATGGTGGAGACGGACTTGGTTGTAATGGAGAAAATTTTATTTTTGTCATTTGTGAGCATGGAAAACCAGTGGCTATATTATAATGCTTAGCATAGAGTTCCATGAACTCAAGGATAGCTAAGTATTAGGAATTAAATGTTGTACTAGACCAGGATAGCTAATGTTGTACCTTGTCCTAGCACAAATCGACCATATGTGGCCCATATTAACTAGCGAGGGGGGTAGTGAACTAGATTTCATGAGAGGAAACCTTTGAGAATGATAGGGATTCTTAGTTATATGGTTTCCTTAACCTATGGTTTGCCTCATGTGAGATATTAGTTCATATTATTAATGTATAGTGTATTTATTATTATGTATTTGTTGTTTGATGTATCCTTTTAGTTTAAGATTAATTGAGTGGTTTCCTATTCTTATGAATTAGTTGGCATATTATCCCTAACATCTAGATTTATTATTTTGTTCAGTTATAAATTTTTAGGATCTTTCATCCTAGTCTATTTTTCCAATCAAGTGGTTGGCTCTCAATATTTGATACCAATGATACAGTAGATCCCACCAATGATGTGGGAAAGTCCCACTCAAGATCAGAGTACTACACCAAAGGTGTGCAACAAAAAATATATGACTAAATTTTATTAAACAGACATGGGATTATAAATCCTTACATGAGGAAAACTAACTCAACAAACTAGGAGGAAAGACCCTAAATAATAGCAACTGAACATAAGAATAGAGTTAGTTATTATGCATAAGATCCCAACTACTCCATAAGAGTAGGAAACTAATCAACTAGTCCTTGAGAATAGGAAACTAAAAGGATACGTTAAACAAAAAGCCACAATAATAAATGCACCATACAACAATAATATGAGACTAGTGTCTCATATGAGGAAAACCATAGGTTAAATAAAACATATAATTAAGAATCCTTATTTCCATAACATAGGTTTAGAAAAATAGTTGGTCAAAGAAAAAAAATTGGATCAAAGAAAGATTTAACAACATTCATCCTCCTCCAGCGTTTTTAGATTAGCACCATCAACACCTCCTTACCATAGGATTGTCATGTTTTTTCTCAATCTTCTTCATCTTCTTCTTCTCATTTTTCTACTAAGTTTTGTTAATATTGTAAGAAACAAGATCATGAGAAGTCCAATTGTTTCCAACTGAAGGAGAAAAAATAAATCGTACAGACTCCCATTGAGGATGATGACAATACTCCCATTAATATCTCTAGTGAAGACACCATATCCGATGAGTTGAATGGTCAACTCAATAAAGGTACCTTGTTGCAACATGTGACTCCCCAGACAACCAAACATAGTTTTTTTCACACATGCTTATCTCACTCATATGTTCTCTATTGCTTGTCTCTTCGACAATGACTCCTAAGAGAACTTCCAAGTCCATTGTTGATAAATTGTGTTTGCTAGTCATCCCTCATCATCATACATATGCACTTGGATGGAAGAACCATGCTTATGTTGCTCCTGCAACCAATACCCCAAAAACAATTGTGATTTAAGGGCCCCCCTTGAATTTTTAGCTTTTAGGCTGCCCCCGGTTTGATTTTTCTCCCTGAGAAGTTTTTCATGACTTAGTCTATTTTTGTACAATTGTGAAACCTTTTTTTGAAACTCAAGTTTTTCACCCAATGTATCAGCTGATCTCCTCGATTCTAGCCGACACGACGGGGAAACTCATGTTGACCTTCTGATTTTATGCTTATTCTTCATCGAGTTTCAGAACACACTTTTGAGTTTGTCGATACGTCAGCGAAACTCGGAAGTTGGAGCCTATCTTTTCGGTGAAGTTTTCTTTTTTTTTCCTCACAGTTTTTTTGAAGATCTTTGTGGGAGCCTCTCAGGAGTTTTTTTCATTTGCTTTAAACGAAAATATCAAACCAACTAGAGGAGTCAAGCCGATTCAACCGGAGGGGTTTGATCTTCTTATCCGCCAGCCTCTTCCTGGGAACTTTTTGTAAGTTCGTCGACGAACCTTTCGGGAGGATGTGTTGATAGCGTCGACAAGACTCATTTGTGCAAGCTGATGTGCTCATATGCATTGTTCATTGGAAGAAGATAACTTTCAGCTAGTTTGGTCGATAAGGTTTGCAGGAGTTCTTATTGGGATCCCGCGATGGTGTTGGAAGCACTCCTATAGTGGAGTCAATGCTGCCACGGATGTTTTATTTTTTCCACCGATAAAGTATTGAAGGAGATTTTCGACAGGCTTATCATCGGCGGGAGTATCCGATTACGTCGGGTCCACCCCAAAAGTTGACTTGACATTGTCATGCCCTTCTCAGTTTTGTTCGACGATGTAGATGTTTTTTCGATAAGTTTCTAACTTTGGCGCTAAAATGGAGTTTTAACTGTGGGTCATTTAATCACCTTCTCCCACATTTAATGTTGTTTACAACATTTTTTATTTTTATGCCTTAGTAAGTCTATTTTATGGTTATCACCATTGTCATTTGGGAGTGCTCCGAGCTGTCAGTCATTACCCGGACTTCGCCAACTGCGCGAGATGTTTCCTCACCAACCGTCGAGCTACCAACTGCCAGGTAGGATTCGAATTCCTTCCAAGTCACTTTTATTTTGCTATGTTATGCGAGTGAATGGGTGTCCATTGGGGGTTTTTCTGATGGAATTAGGGTTTTCCCAGGTTCTTGGAATTTAAAGTCTTATCTAAACCTATAGAAATTTGGTTGTGAAGGTTCTCAGACTTGGAAGGTTCCCCGGTTTTTGTCTTCACGTGGTGAATCTTGGCCTCCTGTTTCTTGTTAAGCTCTCAAACCTCATAAGGATTTTCCCCAGGTCGTTTCACCCTATGAACCCTTGCTCTCAATTGTCATTCTTGTTAGCATGGACATGGGGGTTTTTCCTCACCTTCTTCGCATGACTCACCCCACCTCTCAGGGTGTGAGCATTGAGATGTTAGGTTTTTTCATTGGTGAGGCGTCTAGTCGAGCATTTCACCAAATGAGCCACCTCTGGTTCAGGTTATTATGCAGTGAGAGGGGAGGGTTTCACCATTAGTCAAGGTAGGCTTTAGGGTTTTCCCCAGACTAGAGTTCAGGCCGCCACATTTGTTGTGTAAAGCCACAGGCCGCAATGGGGGTTTGTCCCATTGGTTTCCGTGGGGAAAATCCATGTTTTAATCTTTAGAGTGAAGTGTGTTATACCTAAATCTCATCATCAGCATGTGATAAGATCCCAAACTTCAGTGTTTCCCTCAATCCCAAATTGTGAAGCCAAGAACATTGGTTTAGACATCAAATTTGTATATGAAAATCCAGCACCGCTTCTACCCTTTAGTCAAAAAGTGATACCTTCTTCAGCACCACCTATAATGTGTTGGCAGTAAGCGGGGGCACCGCCTTTCCCCTTTAAGAAAGGCGTGGTTCTTCCTAGAACTGCTCTGTCATAGTGAACAAGAAGCGGTGCCCTTGGTAAAAACTGAAAAAGAGAGGTTCTCACGAAGCTTCTTGAAAGAAGGCTTTGTGGCACCCTTATCCCTGATCACTAGGATCAGTTGGGCTCGAGATCCATCCTTGTAGGATCTCCTAGCCACCTCACCCACCAATTTCTCAACCATCCCTATCCATTGCAAGCCTATAAAAGCAGGCTCAATCTCCATGATTGAGGAGAGAGTAATTTTATGTTGTTGCTTTGATATTCTATCCTATTTCATTCAAGAGAGCTTGAGGGGGAAAGTTGGAGCTGTAGGGGACAAGATGGTGGTTTTGTGAGAGAGCATATCAACAGTAAGGCATAGGTTGTAAACTCTTTCTTCATTTTATTAATGTAAAGTTGGTTCCTTTCCCATATACTTGTTATGTTATAATCTTGCATGTTACTGTCAGATTCCTTAGTCACTAACATAGATCTATAGATGATGTTTTGGTATCTTTGATATCTTGTGTGTTTGATGTGTTTATGTAGGTATTTCCTTTGAGACCTTTTGTCATAGGAGAAGAACCACATCACTCCATCAAAAATTTCATTCCAGGTGTTTATAGCTTCTAGGGAAAGTCTTCCAACCTTATTGTGAACCATTTGTTTTGGATCTAAACCATTCAGACTAGAGGAACAACTTTTGTCTGTAGAAGGTGAAAAATTCCTAGCAACAAATCTGGCGACTCCGTTGGGGAAGAGATTCAACTGATATGATCTTCCTTAGTCTTTTCAAAACACTTGTCTGAAATCCAAGCTCACGTTCTTCATCAATTCAATCAGATCTACTAGCTGATCTAGTGGTTATTGGTTTGATATATTTAGATTTGTTCAGACCTGAGTTTTCTAGCTTTCTGTGCTCTTAAATACTATTAATTTCTGATTTTAATGCCAGTTGCACAGTGATTTAACTTTTCTTTTTCACCATTTTTGTTTTGTTTTGTGCATCTACAAGGAACCGCGTATGAACAGTAGGCAAGAAGCCGTGCCACCACCTGAGAACAGTTAGCAGGGAGTGGTGCCACCACCTGTAAGTAGAAATCAAGAAGCGGTGCTTGAGCAGAACCGCTCTGTCAGTGACCCTCTAGAAGCGGTGCCAGGTAGGTCTTTCCAGACTTGTTTTTTCAAAGTTTTTTGCAAAAATTTTGGTTATCTTTCTTTCAGTTCTTAGTGTATGGGTTTGCATTGAAGAGATATGAGTGCTTGAGTGCTAAATTTAGTGTGGTAAAAGGCTTGTTTTGTTGAAATCAAAGAGCTAGGATAGGTTCATCTTTTCATTGGTTTCCTTGCTTAGTTTTTATTTTTTCGAAAGGAATGTTGTTTGAGAGCTTAGCATCATTTAGATCTCAGTATTACTGTTAGACAAATCTGAAAAGAAAGACTTGCTTGATTCATAGCTTATTTCATTTTCATTAAAATTTTATGAAGGACTTCTTTTTGCTTCGAAAAAAGAAATTTTTTTGTTCAAAGTTGTTTATATTTTATTGGAGGATGAATTATTGGACCTCTGATTAGCCTCATCAGCTTTCATATTTCCATCTCTCTTCTCTTTCTTTTATATGTTGATCTCATCAAAAGACAAAAATTAGTGCTTTTAAGTTAGATCTTTCTAGTTTTGAAAGAAATATTTGAAAAATTGTTGATTATACCTTTGAGTGTGTTTGGTATTTCTTCTTAGAAAAAGACATCTTACCTTACTTTGCTTGCTTTCAAAATTGTTTGAATTTTGTTGCTTGTTCTCTTTCTTGGAAAAAGTTTGGTTTAGTGTAGTTTTTTTGAAAAATTTTGGTTTCAAAATGAAAATTGAAAGGAAAAATTCTCTCTCTCCTTCCCATACGTAGGCTTGTGTTGAAAAGTAAATTGAAATTATCTGCATTTCATATTTGCATGGATTTACATTTCTGTCAAAATCTCATGCATTCACCTAACCGCTCAAGATAAAATTAACGGTAGTTATAGGTCTAAAATTGTATAGAAATTTGAGTGATAAGTTAGTGATGTGTTTGGGTGTCGTAAAATGTACGAGTTGGCGTTACTTTGTCTGCACTACAACCCGTGACTCGTTCGGTTCTTCCACATACCGTCGGTATATCGAATGGCCTTTCACATACCATTGAGGTATATAGAAAGGTACTTCATGTACTCAATTGTATATCAGAAGGCCCCTTGTGAACGGTTGTGCATTAGACAACACTACTACCAATTTGAGCTCCCACATACCTTGTGTATATCGGGAGACCCTACTAGGATTCCTTATCCAACTGAGAAAAACCATTTGGTTGTCTTGTTTGGAGCAATACACCGAGAACAATACTCAGGGAGATTACTACGCCCGTACCTTGAGTATATCATGATTTGCACCTGCTTGAAAATCCTGGTGAGAGACCGACTATTTTGAGCTCATCCTATCACTTAAGTTTGCTTGTGGCCTGTAGCTTGAGTAGGAGAATTTTTGTGTGATTTTTCTTAGTTTTGAAACCCTAGGTTAGTTTTAGTGACTGATACAATTTTGCTGAGTTTCATTTGAGACAATCCAGAAAGAATCAGGGCTTACCACCCGATTTTCCTCCTGTTACAGGAGAAAGTCCAATGGAATCCATCGACCAAGGAGTTGTAACTAGTTCCTATGAGGAAGAAAATCTGGTTGTATAAAGTGGAGATCAATTCACTTATTAAATTAATCCCTTGGCTCAACAGCCTCCTATGGCTGATACTTCCTTTCATCCTCCTATGGAAAGTCGTACCGATAGTCCTGATGCACCTGAGTATGGCCCCGATGCTCAATTTTGAAGAACTTCTATGGGTCAGGCCATTTCCTCATTTGGGGTTAATAGAACCTCTCCTGAACAAACTTCTCTAGGTGAAGAAGAATATAGACAAATACAAGCATCTATTGGCACCGTGCATGAGATTTTCAAGAGAGAATGCACAGGCTAGATAGAGTTTTGGCCGTGCCTACACCTCATAATGAATCTATATCGGCTATATTACCCCGTAATACGGATCCTTGGAATGTGGCTGAAATTATAGCTTCCATTGATGGTCATCCAGCATATGGTGAAACTTCTCGCAATCCAGGTCAAACCTCTAAATTCGCTCCTGTAGTTTTGAATTCTAGGTTTGTCTCTAGTCACCCTATACTTTCTATGGCTGGGGGAAAACCTTCAGTTCCATTAGTGTTTGTACCTTCTAATGTTTGGGTCCAACCCACGGCATGACCTACTTTACCCGCTAGTGGAATTGTTACTAATAATAGACAGACCTCTACTGTAGGACAATCCAGGTGTATGTTCCTCCCACCAATACAAATATGGTAAACCCTCATTTAAGTTTAGGTCAGCCCTTAGTGGCACAACCTCCAGTTGATCAACCCTCATGGGATTATGGTTACCCAACAAATCAAATACTTGTAGGGAATATTAATTATCAACCTACCCCTACAGGAATTCCCATACTGGAACTCCATACCCTAGGAATATGTTTACACCGTGGGGGAAACCCAACTGGTATTACATGCCAGCAATAGGAGGAATACATATTCATTTTGTTGGAGGCATAGGAGGACCACCTTATGGAGGTACTCCCCTCAGGGGGCCTAGAAATCCTCCTCCTAGTGGTCCTAGAGGTCCTATAGGTCCTGGAGGTCCTAGTGGTCCTCCTTCGAGAGGTCTTGGTGGTCCTCCTCCTAGAGGTCCTAGCGGTCCTCCTCCTGAAGGTCCCGGCGGTCCTCCTCCTGGTGGTCCTAGTGGGACAGGTGGTCCCAGAGGTCTTGGAGGACCAAGTGGTCCTAGAAGTCCCAACCCTAGAGGACAACCCCCCTCGGGTGGATCTTCGAGAAGTTCATCATCTTATCAACCGTTTCAAAAACATGTATACCAGTAAACATATGGTCCTAATGCTATATACATGGCTTATCAATACTACGAGTATGTGGAACCCAATCATCAGTTACATTTCCTAGCAACTTTGGACTTACCTGAAATTTTGTCCAAATTGATAAATGATCCCATTCGACACAACCCTTCATGGCCCACGATTCTGGTAAAGTTGCCATCGGACATTCCAAAATTCAGTGGAAAGAAGGGAAATGATCCCAAAAACCATGTTATGACCTTCCATATGTGGTGTTTCTCCAACTCCCTGATGGATGATTCTGTTTGTTTAAGACTCTTCTAGACCACATTGACCGGTACGACTGTGAAATGGTACATTGAACTTCCACAACATTCGTTTGTGGACTTTAGCTCTATGGAAACTATTTTCCTTATGCACTTTCAGCTACCCATTTGGTATGAAATGGGTACGAATATTTTAACTTCACTCTTTTAGAACACCTCCACACACATATCGGATCATATCCATGAGTGGAGAAGGCAGAGAAGACTCATTAAAGCTCCCATCCCAAACCAACTCCTAGCTTATTGGTTCACTAAGTCATTGTTGCCTCCTATCGCCCAAGATGTGGCTATGGGCGGTATTGTAACTGAAGAGTAGGATATCAGTTTCTCTCAGTATCTGGATCTGGTCTATTCCCAATCTGGAACTTGTATGACTTAATTCCGCAAGCTACTCACCCCAGCACAGATCCCTCTAAGCCACCAACAGAAACTCCTATTGATGGGGTGGTTGGTTCAATCCATCCCTCATCGATAGCCAAACCTGTGAAGAAAACAAATGCTTCTACCACTGCTCCTTCGACTACTACGGTTTCCGTCAAGGTGAATTCTATTCAAATTTCACAGGCACCTGGCAATAAGAAAAATGGAAATGGTAAAAACAAGAAACCTGGGAACCAACAGGAGAATCCTAAACCAAGGACCAACGAGAATGATAAAGGGAAGAAGAAATCCAAATATCCTTGCTTATTGTGTGGAGGAGATCACTTTAGAAAATAATGTCCTCGTCATGACGAGATTAGTAATTTTTTTAAAAGTAACCCCACACTAGCAGTTCTTACTAATCCTTTTCCCTCTCAACAACAACTGATAGACCACATGTCTAGTTAGAGAACCACCAATTCCATGGAATAAATCAAAATGATGTCTTCTAAGACCGTCGGTTTTAGTACTCGTAGTCAATCTTACGACAAGACAGTAGAGGAAAGGGACGAAAATCCTTCTTCTGACAAAGTTCCTTGTACTAGTTCTCCAACATCTTCATCTAATGGCCCTCTCGTGATGCAAAAACCTAATCTTCATTTAATTTTTTGACCACCTAAGGCTACCCTCAGGAAGTCTGTTTTTAATCCCAATTCCTGAGCTGCAAAATTCTATAATGTTGTCGAATATCTAGCTCAAGAACCCTGTGTGATGTCTACCCTTGAGGTACTCCAAAGTTGTCCAACGCACATAAAAACATGATAACATCTTTGGGGGCATTAGACCCAGATAATACCAAATTGATCCATTTCAACATAGAGAACTATAAGTCTAGAGTGCCTCACCAACTCATGTTTCAAATTTCTTCTAAAGTAGTTGGGAGAAAGGTCCATCAGACCATTCTGGATGAAGGACCTTCAACCTTGGACTTGTCTATAGCCAGTTGGATAGACATTGGTTCTCCTGAGGTTATGAAATCACCTACTACCTTGAAAGCTTTTGAAAAACAAGGTTTTCAGCCCCATGGTCTATTGCCAACATTATCTGTCAAGCTTGCGGGCAAGACTGTTTCCATTCAGGTGGAAGTGGTTGATGCCCCGTTAGATTACAGTCTTCTATTGGGGAGCAATTCGTGTTACGCTATGACCATTGTTGCTTCTACAGTATTTAGAACTCTCCAATTTCCGTATATGGGGAATATTATGACTATTGATCAACGGTGATTATTGCATGTTGGATGTTACAACCCCCACAATGAATAAAATCCCTATGCTAGGTTAGTCCCCTCCTCCTTACCAATCAATTGGGATAGGTATGCTGAAAGTCTCCACCCTCATGGGTGTGTTTCCTTTAGCCCCTCCTAGTACAGAAATGGTGACAATAAATATGATTTCCACAACTAGCTTTAGTACCAAGGGAAAAGAAATTGTTGAGTCACCCTCGCTTGGCCCGCATGAAGCAAATGTATGATGCTATCCAATCCATTTCTGATGACCATGTTAATGACCTTCATCTCATGGCTTCAGATCCTTACCACCTGCCTTATTGGTTGGAACCTTCTCCTCCCACTCTAGATTATCTTACATAGACTTTTCCTTCAAATGAGTCCATCATGGAGATTATGAGTGAAAACAAACCCATATGGGAAGATCATCATCATCGATATTCTTTTCTTCCCAATGCCACTTCGGTAGGTTTTGACCTCGAATCACTTATCAGTACTGATATTGTCACCCATCCACAAATGCCTGTATTGTTGCAAAATATGGAATCCGAAGGAAACCTATGCAACATTACTAAAACAACCCCAATTGACATATCGGTCAAACCTGGAACCATTGAGCATGTTCACATAGGGAAGAACTGCTCAATAGAAGAAACTGAAGCATATAGAGCAGTATTCAAAGAATTTCGAGATATTTTTTCCTTGACTTATGAAGAGATGCCCGGGATAGACCCGTCTATCGTGGTTCATGAAATTAAAACCTATCCCACAGCAAAACCTGTCAGGTAGAAATTACGTCAAGTCCATCCCTGAAAGGCTACGGCTATTAAAGCTGAAGTAGAAAAACTTCTAAAGGCAGGATTTATTTATCCTATACCCCTGATGGAATGGGTATTTAACATTGTCCCTATGAACAAAAAATAGGGCATCATTAGAGTCTACATCGATTTCCGAGACCTAAACAAAGCTTGTCCCAAAGGCAATTTTCCGACTCCGCATATCGATCATATTATCAACAACTATGCTAGAAGTGTCATATTCTCGTTCATGGATGGTTTTTCTAGCTATAATCATATTGAGATATTTCCCACTGATCCACAAAAAATGACATTTATATTCCTGTGGGGAACTTTTTCCTATAATAAGTTACTAGTTTGCCTCAAGAACGTCAGAGCTACATTTCAGCGTGCCATGTCCTATGCGTTTCATGATATTAAAAACATTGTGGAGTCGTACCTTGACAATATCCCAGCACATTCACAGCAATGGCAAGACCACCCTAGGCATCTTAGAGACATTTTTTTGGGATGTCCTCATTATAACATACGACTGAATCCACACAAATGTTTTTTTTGCGTTGAGATGGGACGTCAAATTGGCTTTGTGGTTTCTAAGGATGGCATCTGAATTCATCTACTGAAGATTGCTACTATATTGGCCCTACATGCCCCAACAAATCTTGTTGAACTCCAAAGTTTGCAATGGAAGGCAAACTTTCTCTGTCGTTTTGTTTGCAATTTCGTTGAGAAAACGCATGGTTATATGCGTCTCCTGAAGAAGAACACTCCATTCTTCTGGGGTGACTAGGCCCAGCAAGCCTTTGATAATCTCAAGAATGCTCTGACTCATTCAACCATGATACACCCCCTAGATTATTCAAAGTAATTTCTCTTGTATGTTGCTACCTCCACTACTACCATTGGAATGGTTTTAGTGCAGGAAGATCCCAACGGTCAGGAGCACGTGATATAGTACGCCAGTAAGAATCTTATTGTTTCTGAAACCTGATACTCACGTGTGGAGAAGTTAGCATTGGCTACAATCATTGTTGTTAGAAAATTCCGTCATTACATCCTACTTCACACTACCACTGTACTTGCAGATCAAAACCCTATGTACTACATCCTAACTCATCAGGTCCTAGGGGGAAAATATTCTTGTTGGATTGTTATACTATAGGAATTCTACCTTGAGTTTTCCAAGGTCACTTCAAAGAAATCCTTGGTCTTTGGAGAGCTGATGTGTGACCTTCCCTATGCTTTGATGGATACTGAGCCCAGTGATTCATTTCCAGATGAATTCATGTTCTTTATAAGCACGACCAACCCATCATATGGATATTTAATCATTTATCTCCAAAATCAAATATTTCATCCCAATATATCCCGTGACGATCATCGCCCTATCCGTCACCATGCCAAGTACTACCTTATTGTAAATGATACATTGTATAGACGTGGTATCAATTCCATTCTCCGACGATGCCTTATACATGAAGAGGATGAACAGGTCCTTAATGATTGCCACTCTAGAGCATGTGGCGTTCATCTTTGTGGGATGGATACGACCGAGAAAATCCTTCGCGCTGGCTATTTCTACCCTTCAATATTCAAAGATTGTCACGAGGCTGTTAAGAAATTCCCACCCTCCCAACATTTTTATCTGAAAAAGCACACCCACCCTTCTCCTTTACACCCTGTCATTGCATTTGGCCCTTTTGCCAAATGGGGAATTGGATTTATGCATTGTAAGCCTACCTTAGTCGGTGGGCATGGTTACATCATCATAGCCATAGATTATTTCATGAAATGGGATGAGGCTATGCCTATGTATGCAAAGGATGGTAATATTATCGCCCTCTTCTTATTTAATCATGTGATAGCTAGGTTTGGAATCCCACAGTATATTGTCACTGACCACGGACCACGGATCACATTTCCAGAATCAGATGATGACCGAGTTGAGTACCAAGTTGGGTTTTTGCCATGAAAACTCAACACCTTACTATCCATAGGCTAATGGTCAGGTCGAGGCCATTAACTAAGTTTTAAAAACCATGCTGCGAAGGATGGTTGGAGATCATAAATCCAACTGGAACCTGACTCTCTTTTCCACCCTTTGGGCTTACCGGACTTCAGTAAAAAATGACTAGTTTCACACCATTCCAGTTAGTTTACGGACTAGAAGTTGTCCTTCCTATCTAATGCTAGATTTCGTCACTAAAACTTGCAGTAGAACTTCTGCCAAACACTTCCACTGAGGAAGAGAGATTTCTATACATGACTAATCTTGACAAAACTAGAAGAGATGTCGCCTTAGCTAATGAGGCACATAAGAAATGCGTCAAGGCCCGGTACGATAAATATGTTCAACCTCAGTTTTTCAATGAAGGTGACCTAGTTCTGACCTACAATCAGAGACACGATAAACTAGGTAAAGGGAAGTTTGAGTCAATGTGGTATGGTCCCTTTGTCATCAACAAAGTTTTAGAGAAAGGAGCTTACGAGCTCGTAGATTATGATGGGATACCCTTTGGGAAACCTCGCAATGGGTTGTACTTGAAGAGGTACTATGCTTAAATCATTTTTGTATGGTACCTTGTATATATGTATATTATTGACTTTCAGTGTGTTGTGTCTTGATTCAATATGGTGTTGAGTTTAGTGTCCAAAATGTTTATACCATGTTTTGGTTATGCATATCAGATGGATTTTTACGGATTTGCTGATGGTGCTTGCCGTCATACACTGAACCTTGCTTCAGCTGTTTGGGTTCTATATTCCTTGGAACATGACCTGATCAATTCAGGAGCGGTTTGCATTGGTCCCGCTACCAACAACATAACCGAGTATCGGGAAGTAATAGGTATACTCACTAAGGCTGCATCTCAATACATTTATGACTTGGTAGTGTCTATGGATTCACAATTAATGGTTTGTCATATAAACCATGTTTATACCAACAGAAACCATGTACTCCTCCATTTATTTCAGAGAGTGCATTTATTAGAAAGGTCATTCAAGTGTATTACTTACAGGCATGTCCCTAGGTCAGATGATACTGTTGTTGATTCATTAGCAAACTACATCCTAGACTGGTATATTTCCCATTAATAACTTGTAAAATATAAACATGGTTCATTGTAAAATAAACTGTAAATGACACATAAAACTCATGTAAATATGATTTCCATTTGAGACATATAAACACCAGTAATAATTCTGTATATATATAAGTGTTTTTTACAAAAAATGTGGTCATGAGACCTCGTCTGAAGTACTGTGGCTTTCAAAAAATACAAAATCATACAAAAAACCATGAAGCTAGTAAGATTTCAGTAGTATATCATGCAGCCCACTATCTAGTGATGCTCATGATAGCACATGATAGCGTGTGCTACCCTACGAAGAAGTCGGCTGAAATGGCCCAGCACCCCTGCAGTATGTCTCTGATACCTCGTGGGGAGGTCATCTATCGTCACGTCAGGAATGTCAAGAGTCAGCCACTCTAATTTCTCCTCCAACTCAATAAGGTGATCATCACCCCTGTGAACAAAAATTGAGCCCCAGCTCGTCTATCCATAGGAGAAGATCCTCCAGGTCGTGCACCACCAACATCTGCATGTAAACATTAGGTCTTGTTACCACACATAAAAAAAACATAAAATATAAAAACCATAAAAACATGATCACCATTTTAGGGTTTTGTTTCTTACCAATATCCCCCCACTAGGCACGAGGTGGTAGTGGTAGATCAGGGTCACCTCTGAAATCTGTCCCTACATAGGTATAATCCTCTATCATGAGGATCTGATCTTGCAGCCAACTGAAGAAAGCGGCCTCAAATTTAACCTTGGATCTGCCACCACCTGTAGGATCCATGACCTCAACCCACCTCAGCATGTGTGGGTCTCTAGCCCTAAGATTAGCGAAGATCACCTGGGGTCTCATGAGAGACACCCTCTCAAAGAAGAAACAAGCTAAAATGGACCCAAAACCAAACTGCTTTAGCTCTCCCTGCCGACATTTTGTCAGCTGATCTTTGAAGACAGGAAGAAGTGCTTCTGCCCAATTGCAAACCATAGGAGCCATATCTTCCAGGTCATATATCATGTGTTCCTGGGATGCCTGATGAGGTCCTTTGTTTCCAACCAACCTCTATATGATGAATAAAACTATGCAAAGTGGCATATCCACCACAACACTAATCGGAATCTTCTTACTTGACATTTTCGTGCCAGGCTGATAGTGATGATTGATTAGCTCCTAAGTAGTCACATTCCCTCCTCATGAACAAGTAAGAGAGATAGGGGCCCCTCGTCTGGTAAATCCCATTAGGAAGTAGATGTCCTCTACCTCTATGGTTAAAACATGAATCCCTACCTCAAAATGTTACTACTCTGGGTTCCAAATTTGAAGGATATATTCTAGCAAGCGGGGATGGAAAATCATGCTCGAGGTCCACAAGAACTTCAGAATTCCAAAACCCCATAGGGCAGATACACAACTTGCATCTCCTGTGTCAGCAGCATCATCCAGGTCATGTTCCCTTTCTTTTCAGATAACCATTTTCTGATCCAACGAACCTACCAAAAATAATTCAAGAGCCATTTAGAAACATTTCTAATCATTGAAATTTCGTTTAAGATCTATTAGTTTTTTTATTCCCATGATCAACACCACCTCAATCCAGCTAAGTCAGAGCAGTGCCACCACCTATGCAGAACTGAAGAAACATGGTTTCTATAGAGCACCGCCTTTCCCGTAAGGGCTAGGAGTGGTGCCCGCATTTCTCGTTTTAGGTACATCCCATGAGCTCAAAAAACTATGAAAACTGAAAATTGGAAACATAAAGCAAACAGGATGGATGTAGATGTTGGCTAGAACTGACGGTCTGCAAAACGGACGGTATATGCTCTTGTAATCTTCCACTGAAGTTTCGGCTCCAAACTACCCAAAATGCTCTCCAAGGTTGGTAAATAGTGAAATGAATTGTTTTTACTATTTACTTATACTTTTATAGACTACTTTTAGGGTTTTTTATGTTTTGAAAATCATTTTTATAAAAATGCCCTTTTATATAGTTCATGAAAGTCATTTTTTCAAATATTTTGGGAAACTAATGGTCATTTAAGTCTTGCAGGGACAAAAGTAAGTAGTAAATTCTATTGGAAAGTTCAATTTTGACTTTTTCCTACTTTTGAAAATGAAAAAAGTCCTCGAGCGTTCGTTTTGATACTTTGATCATGCTCTCAAAAACCAGTATCAAAGTTTCGAGTCTTTTTCTGATTCTTTTCGGACTCGTAAAACTCTTCATCGTGAAAAGAGACTTAATGGAGTCTCCTTTAAACTCTTGTTGGACTCCTTAAATATGAAAATATTATTGAGTACTTGTCTTCTTTATACTCATAAAAGTATTTGAAGAGTCGTCTCTCCGACGATAGGTTATCTCTTTTTCGGTTCGGATGGACTATTTTCGAAAAAGGAACATTCCATCCAATCATGACTAGAAGAGTTCTCTTGGGTATTATTTTACACTTTTTCGGGTCCTAGAGACTAAATCATATGAAAAAAGACCCTTTGGAGTCTTCTTTTTTCTTCGTTCAGACTTTCTAAATGTGAACGATACCGAGTTAACTTTCATTGGACTCGTTAAACTAAACACTAAGAGACCCTTTTTTGGGAACGAACCCCTCCTTTCTCAGGTTTGTAAAACGTATGAGAATGGACTTGTCTTTGGATAAGATACAACGAGTGTTTGTTACCCTCTTTGGACTCATAAAAATGAAAAGAGGCACTCATCAATCATGATGGGGTAATTAAGGAAAGGGAATTAATTAATTTTGCAAATAAAATGACAGTTTTTCGTCACCTTTGAACATGGCACTTCTCTGTATTTCATTCAATCAAGTGGGTAAATCAGTTTGTCTCTAAATTGATCCACTTTCATGAGTCATGTCACTCCTTTGATTGTTTCAAAGAATGCATTGTCCAATGTCGTATTGTGTTCCACCTCGTCGAGTCAATGCTGCCAAGTCTTTTGTCGTGCCGCTCGATGTTCAAAGGGAAGTTAGAAGTTTACCTCTGCAGTTAAAACAGGATTTGTGTCAATACCTTTTGGTTACATTATCTACAACATTCCAAAACTTTGTTTCAAGTTTCGTGTCATCGATGTGGGATTCATCATAGCCCTCCTTCGACGAGACTGTTCCTGTCGACATCAGCTCATCATCTAGGAATTAGTTTTAGAAACAAGTTTAGTACCTTGAGATCTGTATGCCTCAATGATAGATTCTCTTTCTCTCGACATAGGTCCATATGATTGACCTTTGATCAATATATTTGACTAAGTGTTCAACATAAAAACATCTATTCACACTTAGTAGATTGTACTAGAGTACCTTGG
Organism: Pseudotsuga menziesii; assembly: GCA_001517045.1. Taxonomy (NCBI): domain Eukaryota; kingdom Viridiplantae; phylum Streptophyta; class Pinopsida; order Pinales; family Pinaceae; genus Pseudotsuga; species Pseudotsuga menziesii. Next base: position 612,584 of record LPNX010834407.1, on the reverse strand, counting down.
GAATCATTGACATTAATGTTGATATTCCTTACACTAAGTTAACGGTTCACATCATTAACCGGTAATCAAGTGGTTTCTACCATGTTTGACTTCAGATCATTGTAATCACATGGATAGAATCGTACTTTGTGGAAGATGAGACGAAGACCTTGGGTATCTGTTGGAAAGAACTCATAGCTTTCTCCCCGGGTTGCAATGGAGTATATTGTATGAAGTACCAGCATGGATCCACATTTGTATGGTCGTGGTTATGCTCAAATTTGTGTCTGTATGACATAGATATACATTTGTATGTTTGGTAGCTATGTCCAAGTTTGAGTCCTCTATCACATGGATCTACGTTGTATTCTAGTAGCCATGTTTGTTTATCTATCTCATGGATCTGCCTTGTATTGGTCTGCAGCCATGATGAAGACACATTTTTCTCATGATTCAAAAGTATTGAGGTATTGCAGATGCCTGGTTGGTGATCTCCAATCAAGTTGATTCATGCCTTGAAGTGGCAACTTGCTCTTTCAAATCTCTCGCCTATCGTATCCCTTAGCCTCATGCTTTGGGGGGCATTCTGTTATACCTAAATCTTGTCATCAGCATGTGATAAGATCCCAAACTTCAGTGTTGCCCTCAATCCCAAATTGTGAAGCCAAGAGAATTGGTCCAGACATCAAATTTGTCTGATAAGATCCCAAAATTCAGTGTTTTCCTCAATCCCAAATTGTGAAGCCAAGAGCATTGGTCCAGACATCAAATTTGTATATGAAAATCCAACACCGGTTCTACCCTTTAGTCAAAAAGCGGTACCTTCTTCAGCACTACCTGTAATGTGTTGGCAGTAAGTGGTGGCACTGCCTTTACCCTTTAAGCAAGTCATGGTTCTACCTAGAACCACTCTGTGATAGTTAACAAGAAGTGGTGCCCTTTGTAAAAGGTGAAAAAGAGAGGTTCTCACGAATCTCAAAAGAAGGCTTCGTGGCACCCTTATCCCTGATCACTAGGGTCAGTTGGGCTCGAGGTCCATCCTTGTAGGATCTCCTAGCCACCTCACCCACCAATTTCTCAACCATCCCTATCCATTACAAGCCTATAAAATCAGGCTCAATCTCCATGGTTGAGGAGAGAGTAATGTTACGTTGTTTCTTTGATATTATGTCCTAAGTCATTCAAGAGAGCTTGAGGGAGCATGTTGGAGCTATAGGGGACAAGATGTTGGTTTTTTAAGAGACAATATCAACACTAAGGCATAGGTTGCAAACTCTTACTTCATTTTATTAATGTAAAGTTGGTTCCTTTCCCATGTACTTGTTATGTTATAATCTTGCATGTTATTGTCAAATTCCTTAGTCACTGACATAGATCTAGATATGATGTTCCGGTATCTTTGATCTATTGTGTGTTTGATGTGTTTATGCAGGTATTTCCTTCGATACCTTTAGTCATAGGAGAAGAACCCCATCACTCCATCAAGGATTGCATTCCAAGTGTTTATAGCTTCTAGGGAAAGTCCTCCAACCTTATTGTGAACCATTTGTTCTGGATCTGAACCATTCAAACTAGAGGAAAGGCTTATGTCCGCAGAAAGTGCAAAATTCCTAGCAAAAAAGTTTTACCCATTCATACGGTGCATAGAATGATTTCAGCTAAGAGCCTTGAGTGGACATTGCATTTCCAAAACTTGAGTTCTAAAACCTATGTAGCATGAGAATTTTCACTTCTAGAATGAGCTAGTCGTGACCTAATATTCGCCTTCTGGTTTTGGAATAGTCTAATAAATTTTACTTCATACTATGGAGATGTTTGAAGATGAGTTGGTAATGCATTTTATTGATTAAGATCTCATGATTATCATCTAGAGTTTCTCTCGTTATCTTACATTTTCGTTGGTTCATCTCATTATTTTATTAATGATGCATGCATGCTGGCGATTAAATAACTCTAAGACCTGTTTTGGTGTGTTTATGGCAGTTTCATCCTTCATACAACAACCTGCACAAGAAAGGGAAGAAGCTCAGGCCGCAGAAGGTGATCCAGATGTACAAAATTGTTTCCAAGATGGAAATCATCTACAAAGACATGAAGGCTATCACAGGGGTTGAGACATAATTTAGATGGGGCCAAATTTATCAGATGATCAAGGGAAAGAATGTCCCATATGCAAGTTTGGAAATCCTACTATTGTATGCAAACATATAAATATCTGCCATTAAAAAAGTGTCTACACGCCTTGAGCTGCTCCTGTGTGCCGAAGTTATCTGTTGGATCCTATCTCGGGCGGATGCAGCTACTAAGATAGTGGAAAACCCGAAAAAGAAGGTTGTTTCCTCTTTTATCCCTGCCTACATTGCCAAAGGTTGCAAGCTATCAGAACCACAGTTTTTCATGATAGAAAAATGGATAAAGGATCTAAATTTGGACGTGCTCGACTGCACTAAGAAGATGATGTTTCCCAGGAAGTGGTTTTTCCATAAATCTTCAGGAGAATATGAGACTGCTAATCTGCGCACCCCTTACCAGCTCATAGCCTTGATACTAGATCAGATTTTTGGTTGGGAAAATCGAAATTTTTATAATATGAGATGGATTCCAATCATATATCATGTGGCCATGCAAGGAACCATATTCAACTAGGAAGACATCGTGTCAGATAGCCTATCATCCTACATAGTTGATGCATTAGGGGGTCTGGCCCTAAGGAAGTATGAGTTCTAAATGGGTTATTTCTTGATTGATTGTATCTTATGCACCCATTCATTCCCAAAGTTAAATTGTGATTGGGATCCAACCAGGACCCCTATGTACTTCGCATATCAACTCTTGTGGGCACACAGGTATGTCAATTTTTACAAAGCTACTTATGAATATTTTCTCATACCATTATACGAGCTGATGTTTCTTGAATAATGTAACTGCATGTCTGAAGAAGCACTGAATGTTGTAAGAGAATATGGGGATTTTTTCTTCTCCAAGGAAGGCCTGTATTTAAGAATGTATGGGGGATCCAAAGCTCCTTCCTTGCTACCAAAGTATGCCACAGATTATGTTATTCACAAAGAGGTAGTGAGGAAACTATATATAGATGGGATCGGGAACTTTTTGTTTGGCAGTAATAAAGTCGTCTATCCACCACTACCATTTTGCATTGGAGGTTATAGGTTTAAAAAGGTAAAAAGTGATCCTGATTTTGTTAAAGAATTAGAAAAAATTTTGGAGAGAATAGTTTTCGTAGAAACGATGCGTGGGACAAAGTGTCAGCATACTGTGCATCTGTGGGAGTACAATTTGAATACTCCCATCATTTTAATAAGGAGGAAGCAATATACAACAATGCATGTAACATGACCGCATTGAGAAAAAGGTTCAAGAAAAATATCATAACCACGGGAGGCAAAGGCATTAGCAATCACACCTCTAAACAACAAACACAAGAGAAAGAAGCTGCCAAGAAAATGGTTAGTCGAGGAAAAAGAGAAATTGATAGTTGAGGAGGAAAAAAGGTGTAATTATGGAGAAGCACTAAGGAAGAAGAAAGAAGAAGAAGAAGAGAAGATGAGGGAGGAGGATGAAAGGATGCAAAAGGAGGTTGTTCATGCAAAGAAAGAGGTAGAAAAGGCAGCTGAAGAGATTAAAAAGAAGGAGCAGGAAGACCGAGGCCATGAAGATCTGGAGCAAGACCAGGCCCATGATAATCCAGTGGATTATCTCATCCCATCAAGTAGCATAATGACAGAAAACCCAGCTCCTTCGGTAGAGCTTGGATTGATACCTTTTATTGCATCCCGTGAACATGATGTAGAAAACCTTGACAGAATCATTTTTTAATTGGAAAAGAAAATAATTGTGAGGAGAACAGAAAAAAGGATGAAAATGGGTGATCAACCTGTGGAAGTCATGGTGACTGAAAAGACATTTATGCATAGGACCAATTAATATCCTCTACTTCTCGCAATGGAAGGTGTAGCATCATCCCAAGACAACGCAGTTAATGTCGGTAAGTTGGTTGAGTATACTTAGCAGTATAAAGAGAAGATGTCCCAGATGAAGGAAACTATGAGAAAATAAAGAGGAGAGGGACAAGATTTAAAAAGGAAACATGACGATATTCTCTTATATTTTTAGAAACTCAAGGAAGCATATCAGATGTTGGAATCAGACAAGGATACACTAACACTATCAATTGCAATCACTGAAAGAAAAAAGACGGATATTTAAAGCAAGGTTTCGTAGTTGGAAGAGCAGAAAGTCGCAGCCAACAAGAGAGAAGAAGAATTAGAGACTCAGAATAGCCTGCGAGAAAAGAAGCTCAAGGTGACAAATGAAAAATAGCCTGATGTAACTCCATTCCACAGTCAAGCCTGTTTATTGCAAAGAAAAATAAACCAAGTTTAGTTGAAATTGGCAGGAGAAATATATAAGATTAAGCAGATAGAGGCCCAATTGAAGGAGATAGAAAATGAGTCATCAGAGTTCCAGAGAAGGTTAAAAGGAGTGACAGAACTTATGCAAAGTCAGTTAACTTGGATTGGATCCAACACAGCTTTTCCTGACAACATGCCCCAAAATATTACAAGAGGATTAAAGATGGAGCTGGCACTCTTGAATTTCAGTAGTAGAGCAGCAGAAATATTAAACACAACAGCTTAAAATACTGTGGAAAAGTGTAAAGAATTCTATAAGAAGATGTGCACGACACACAATAAATTTCAAGCTTCAGAAGCAACCCAGGTTTAGTATTTTCCAGACAAAGATCTACATGTGAAGAATCTACAGGACAAGTTGCATACAGATGAACAAAGCATTCAGAAGATTGAAAACATTGGTGAGGAAGTAATTGAAATCTGGGTTGGGAAAGCTTCGGTCCATAAACATATCTTTGAAGAGTTGTTGAGGAATATAGAATCTCAGCTGGCCAAACATGTTATGAATGCAAGTTTGCTGGAGCCAGTAGACTATCGAGTCATCAAGGAGGAAGCTCATGCATGGAGCATTTTTATTAAGAAACCAGTTGGTTCCACATAAGAATTTGTTTTATCTCCATGTGGAAAATTTTGCAAATTATTTGTTACTTTCTATTATCCTAGTGCATGTCACTAGAAGACAAAATTTTGTAATCAAGGAGTCAAGGAAGCCTAAGAAGCTAGGGTAGCTGAAAATTCATATGTATTTTGTATAAATAGGGGTAGAATAGAGATTAGAAGGGGACTTTTTCTAGCTGATACATGCTGAAGATACTTGTATTAGAACTACTTCTTTTATAAATAAAGAGAATCAAATTTTGCTGGAGGAAGGACTGCACGAACTTCAAGATGGATTATCTGGATTGCTGAATGTGAACTATTTATGTTTTAGCTTCCTACATAACTGTGAGATCGTTCCAACCTGTTGAATTATTTCTGCATTTTATGAATGGTTTTATTTCCTATTTCGAATCTTGTGCTATAAATGAGTAATGGATGTTTTAACTTAACAAAGCTATCTTTGTGTTATCTTTATGTTGTGTTTATGTATGAAGAATTTAACAGCTAGCTCTAGGATTCTACATGCAAAAAGTATAATATATTACTCATTCTGATATCAACTTTACTCCCTATGGATAGGTTAGATAGAATATATTAGAATAGATTAGTTGTTTCTTTGCATCTCTAGAGTGATTATGAGGCAAGAGCGTTAAGACAGGAGGTAATAATGTGCGCATCTCTAGTGAGGCTCTTACTAATCAGTCACTTGCATTTCATCCCCAAATATAAAATCGTATAAACAGTGGACCGGGCTGCAACCGGTAAAACATATTAAAACATTATTTAATTCTATGGTAGTCGGGCCACTAACCAGACAGATTCCCCATTCCAAACGATAAATGATCTAATTGGGAATGGTTATTGGGGATCAGAATCCCTACTATTGGTAATTGGGATTTTTCTAGGCATCAACAGTTTTGGTGATAGAAGGAGGGCTGCCAGTGCATGGCTGGTAGAGGAAATCCGTTTACTTGAAACTATTTCACTGGTGATATCTCTTAGGCTAGGTTCCCTGAAGATTTCATTTCTGAAGAAAGAGTAAACCCTGAAGTAGAAGTTCCAGAACACCTATACCATGTTCCTTTCGAAGTAGTTAACCACTTGAGGAGACACACAAGGTATTATGTGAAGAAGCTTAGAGGATTGCATACAATCCCTGAATTACCAAGAAGGCGAGCTCCCATAAGGGTACCCACTTACACGGAAGATTCAATTTTGGTGGGAAATTTGGAAGAATTAGTGAATTTGTCCTTACAAGAGATCGTTCAACCACTTGATCAGTTGGGACCTGATTCCTTGGTTTTTCAGTCACATGTTCAGTCTCCATCCATTCTCCTCGTAGAATCATGGCTGGGAATATACCCCCAAAATTCTAATGATCCTGTGAATATTAATCCACCACTATCTTGTAAAACTAGAACACCACTCAACCTGGCTGCTCCTTTACATGCTTTGCCTCATAATGCAAAAAAGGAATTACCTAAGTTTGACCCCGAAAAAGAAATTTATGTGGATGAGCACCTACACAGTTTTTATTTGGCTTTAGAACTGTTAGCAGTGGAGCATGAAGATGTAGTATGCAGACACTTTCCACATATCTTTGAAGCTAATGTGTTTGCCTAGTATTTTGGTTTACAAGCAAACTCTATAACAAATTGGGATACTTTTGAAAGAATGTTTAAAGACAAGTTTGGTAGTCAAAGAACCACTGCCACTCTCATGAAAGAATTGCTAGCTCTGAGGATGAATAAGAAAGAGAAAGTGCAAGATTTTAGTCATAGGTTTTCTTCTCATATGAATAATTTCAGTGCTACAATAAAGCATGTTGAAGAAAAATTAATGGAGTACTACACTTCAGCTCTTAGCCCAAGCATAGCAATGTTTGTTAAGAGGTCAGCTAAACCTTCTTTGGTAGAAACTTATGAAGAGGCAAATAAAGTAGAATCTGAACTTGAAAGCATAAACAAACACACTGCAGAACCAGATGTAAAGGAATTTCAGCAGTAAGAAACTTTTGATGTTGACCATACCTAAAGATGAGCATTCAAGTGAATTGGAAAACGTGGTTAAAATGGTACAAAGTCTATCAAACAAGATTGTCGATTTAGAAAAGGATAAAGAAGCCAATTCATCCAAGAAATAGTTCAAACAGTTCAAAGCTTGTATATAGTTCTTCTGTTTTAAACTTTAATGAGGTAGGAATGGATAATTTCTGTACTTTTCATTAAGAACCTCATTCTGAAAAAATTTGTCCACAATGGATTAATTCAATGATTTTGGTTATGAACCAAATTTTAGATGCTCAAATAATAGAGCCTGAAGTAAAAGAAGAAAAAACAAATGAACCGGAAGAATAACATGAAACAATGATGCTCTTATGGGACTTTGCACCTACACTCGGGTTGGCTTAAGAGGAACCTATAGAATAAATTCAGCTTTTAGCAGTTAATGTCACAACTAGAGGAAAATTACCAATAATGGATGAAAGCCTATTACTGCCTAAGATTATGAAGATACAAGAAAGTATGAAGAAGATCAGCAGAAATACCCAAACACCACCTAAGTCCGATTTGTTCACAACAAAAGATAAAGTTACAGCAGTAAGTAAGCATGTGAGTATTGTGGAAAATAAACCATAAAATAATAAAAAGGGTCCAGCGGTATGTGATATGGGATATGACATAATAAAAGACATCAAGAAAACAAAAGAAAATATATCACTATTTGAAATGTGAAACTTACCTCAACAAAGAAAGAAGATACTGGAATCTTTTGATCAACATCCAAGTAGATCCCAAGATGATATTCAATCAGATAAAGAAATCAATGAATCTAGCATTGGAGGAAAGTACAAATCTCAGACTTTACCATTTTTATTATCTTTTGAGATTTTTGACCATAACGTGCATAATTGTTTGGTAGATTCTGAAGCTTCCTCTAATGTCATTTCTCTCTCAGTTTGTAGAAAGATAAATGGTCAACCTACACCCTCTTCATGTAAGATCATTCAGTTGGATAGATCAACAGTCAAGGTAGTAGGAGAAATTAATAATGTGTTGATTCGGTTATCTGCAGATGAAAGGGTCTACCAGTTTATAGATATCATGGTGGTAGATATACCAGAAGCATATTGTTTGATATTGAGCAAGGACTGGTCTGCAAAACTGGAAGGGTACTTTGCAACTGACTGGTCACATTTGTGGTTTCCGAATAAGAACTGCCAGAATTAGATCAAGGTGATGAAGTAACCACACATGAAGCACAATGTGATGCAATTGGAAGGAAAAAATGAACCTGTAAATTTCTCGCATTCAGTTTTGGGTAACCATTTCATAGAACTTGATCCTCGAAACTATCAAGCGGAAGAATCCAGTAGTGAGTCAGATACACAGTCCAAACTCCTTCAGTTTTCACGGAATGATAATATTGATTGTAATATAGTTAATTTAGTTTCTAATTTGGAGAGTAACACTAGTCCTATAGAGTTAGAAGATAATTTTTTATTGTTATATTTTGATGGTTCCAAAACTCAAGAGAATCAGGAGTGGGTTGTGTCCTGATTGATCATGAAAAGAACAAACAGTTTCTCTCTTGTAGACTAGAGTTCGAATGTACTAACAACACAGTAGAATATGAAGCTCTAGGGCCAGGGCTTGAATAAATCCATTGAATTCAAAGTAAGAAATTTAAAAGTTCTTGGTGATTCTAAAATAATTGTCAGACAAGTTCAAAACACAATTAATTGTTTGTCACCATACTTAAAAGGCTACCAATCTGAAGTCTGGGATCTTATAAAAAATTTCAATGCTTTTAATATCAATTTAATTCCTAGATTGCAAAATGCAGCAGTTGATTTGTTAGCCACATCTACTGCAATATTAGTGCCTACTAATAATAAATGCTCAATTGCATTAATTTTCAAGCCATCTATACCAAACAATGTCACAAATTTGAGAGTATTCGATGATGATCAGCAAATCTGGGAATTTTAACAAATGACGAGACTTTCAAGGACTCAGTGATTGATGATGAAGAACATCAAGCCAATCTTCAAAGTGGGAACTTCATACCTAAAGGGGTAAGAACATTGGAAGGGATGTTTGATTTGAATAGCAAGTTTAGAAAACCTGCCAATGTCAAAACAAATAGTTCATCTATGCAGTATGAGCTGGTTAATCTTGGGACAGAAACGAAACCTAAGTATGTGAACTTGGGAAAATGTTGTTCACCAGGCGAGAGAAGCAAATTTATCAGTTTATTTCAACAATGCAAAGATGTTTTTTCTTGGAAATATGAGAATTTGAGGACTTATGATACCCGCATCATCCAACATTTTATTCCTATTAAAGCGGGGGTGAAACCATTTCAGCGGCCAGTAAGGAAAATACATCCCAAGTTGGAACCCTTGATCCAAAATGAAGTGAAGAAGTTACTTGATGCGAAAAATGATTTTCATATTTAGGCACTTAGAATGGGTGGCAAATATGGTACCTATAAAAAAGAAATATGGTGAAATAAGACTATGCGTAGATTTCAAGAATCTGAACCGAGCCTCAAACAAGGATAATTATCTAGTCCCACCAATGGAGCAAATATTATAGATGGTTTCAAGTTTTGAATTGTTCTCCCTCTTAGATGGGTTTTTAGGTTACAACCAAGTGCTTGTAGTTGAGAAAGATAGGCTGAAAACCACATTCCAAACAAAGTGGGGGACTTTTGCTTACAAAAGGATGCCCATTCGTCTTATCAATGCGAGATCCATTTTCCAAATGGAAATGGGCATAGCTTTCTGGGGTTTAATTGGCCATAGTGTGGTATTTTATCTGGATGATGTAACAGTTTTCTCTAAGAAGAAAGAAGATCATATGTTTCATTTGAAACAAATTTTTGATCATTGTCAAAAATATGGTATCTCTCTAAATCCTAAGAAATGCGTGTTCGCAGTATTAGAAGGAAAACTGTTGGGCCACATTATTTCTAAAAAGAGAATCTCCATAGACCCAGAGAGGATAGAAGCTATAGCACAGTTCCCATACCCCACATTAAAAAAGATATGCAATCCTTCATGGGGACTATAAATTTTGTTCGAAGGTTTGTTCCTAATTTTGCACAAATTGTAAAACCTTTGCAACAAATGGTAAAGCAAAGTGTACCATTTAAATGGACCGACATAGAGAAGGGTGCATTTAACCAAATCAAAGTAGAAATAGCTCATGCACCTTCTCTTAAAAGTCCTTATTTTGAAAAGGATTTTATCCTATACACTTTTTCTTTCAATAAATCACTCGCAGCAGTGCTTACATAAAAAGGATAAAGGGGAGACGAGTACCCCATATCATTTATGAGCACTGGGTTACAAGGTGCTGAATTGAATTATCCTGCCATTGACAAACAATGTATGCAGTGTTTAAGGTAGTGAAACAATTCAGGCCTTACATGCTTAAGAATAGAACCAAAGGAATTGTTCCTCACCCGACTGTCCGAACCCTTTTTGTACAAAAATAATTGGCAGAACGAAGAGGAAATTGGGTGACAACATTACAAGAATATGATTTGGAATTTAAACTAGCCACTATTATCAAACGATAAGGGCTTTGCAAGTTAATGGCTGAAAGTCAAAACAATAAAGATGATGATTGGGAAAATGAAGCTGAGTTGCATATGATTGATATGTGTCCTATCTTTACATCTCCGAACTCTTGGTACAGAGATATGATACATTACCTACAACAAGGATATTTATGAGAACATTGTAATTCTAAACAAAGAAGAGCACTTCATTTAAAATTAGCATCTTACCAGATAATTGATGGAGTTCTTTTCAGGAAGAACTATGATGGAGTATTTTTGAGATGCCTAGAACAAGAAGATGCTTTTAAAGTTGTTAAAGAATTGCATGATGGTCCTGCTGGAGGACATTTTTCAGGAGATACTACTACACACAAGATTCTAAGGGTTGGATACTACTGTCCAACTTTGTTTAAAGATGTTCATGCTTATGTAAGGAAGTGTGGCACATGCCAGAGCAGCAGTGGGAGACTTGCAAAGTCAGCTGGACCATTGAAACTGGTCATTGTTTCAGAGCCATTTGAACAATGGGGAATTGACATAATTGGACATATTAATCCAAATTCATCATTACAACACAAATACATCCTAACATCCACTGATTACTTCACAAGATGGGTGGAAGAAATTATGTTACGTAAATTGAATGAGGACATGGTCATAGACTTCTTACAAGAAAATATCATGACCAGGTTTGGGGTTCCAATTTCACTGGTTTTTTATAATGCGTCTTACTTTTCATCGATTAAGCTAACTGAATTTGGTAATGAAAAATGAATGAAGTTGCACTATTCTGCTAATTATTATCCACAAGGTAATGCATTAGCTGAATCAACTAATAAAAACCTTAATAGAATTTTAAAGAAGAATCTCATAGCAAATCAGAGAAGTTGGCATGTAGCTATTCCAAATGCACTTTGGGCAGATAGGGTCACCCCCAAGAATTCCTTAGGCGTGTTACCTTATACTCTAGTTTAGGGGAAAGAAGCTATCATCCCCCCAAACATTTTACTCCCATCTTCTTAGTTATCCGAAGCATCACGAGGGTCTGGAAGTGAAGTTTTACAAGCTCGAATTAATACCTTGCTGAAACTGGAGGAGTCTAGGCTCAAGTCTAAGGAAATATTTAAACACCAGCGGGAAATTGTTAAAAGGTGGTTTGATAAACATAAGTCCAGGAAGGGAAGTTTTGAAGTTGTAGATTTGGTTCTTAAGTGGGATCACCCACATGATGAAAATGACAAACATACAAAGTTTCAACACCTATGGGTTGGCCCATTTCATATTACTAAGAAGTTAGTCCCCTTGACCTATAAGTTACAGGATTTACAAGGCTAGGAAGAGAATATTCCTGTCAATGGTCTGGTTCTCAAACCTTATTTCAGTTAGTAATGTAGGAGCTCTTTGTACATAAATAAACCTTTCCTTTTGTTTTATGTTTTCTTTTAGTATGTTTACTTTCTTTCTGCTGATTTGCATTTCTTTGCATCTGATTTATTTCAGCATTTTGCTTTAGTTTAGTTTTTATTTCAGAATAAGCCAACTTAATCTTTGGTGCTTTGGGGACATTGGAATCTGGACAAACTGCCAAATTTTAATTTAGGAATTGCTCATTGGGATTTATCTATGTCAATTTTTCATCAAAACAAGATTCTTTAATTTGATAAACTGTTGGAGGGAAGTTACTTTAATAACACATTGAAGTCATATTTTAAACCTTGTAAAATAACTAAGGTAGATGAAGTCTAGAATACTATTTTGGGATTCCATCCACTGTACATTAATATCTGTCCTAGGAAGCTCGCCACAAAAGACCCACGGAAAGGAAGCAGAATAAGCAGGTGTATGGTATTCAAAATAATCCCATGCCACAAATGAAAGCCAAAAAGATTAATATAAAGATTCAAATGTTCAAGAAAGAAAAGATATATCAAAAGGATATGTTGAAGGCATAAATGAGTAAAATTATTGGATTTCTCAAATAGGTTCTTCTTCATCCGTGAGATGAAACAAATTATTACTCACACAAAAGGACACCATGGATGGAAGAACCTAAATCAAATTTCAAATACAAAACGAGTAATCTAGGATGACTCAAAAGACAAAAGTCTTAAGCATCAAAATAATGCAAAAGGCATGGGAATGAGGAAAAAACGAATACATCTGTCAAAACTCTGTTACAATCCTATGGCGTCACAGTCGGAAGCAACCAAATACAGAGGTAACTGAATCTCACATTTTTTCCCCAAACGAGTTATCGAGGCTTTTAAATCCTGGTTACCATACCCCACTGGACTATAATCAATGAGATGTTCTAAACTTTTACATTCCTAGAGAAGTCTGGATTTTTTAAATAATCTTGAAAAGGACTGGACGAGTTAATCTAATGAAATGTCATAACGCAATTTTGTGTCATAACGCAGTTTTATAAAATTAAGAGCAACATGCATCTTCATAACTCAAACTTTAATAATATCAAGGTCAAAGATATTGTCATTTCAAATTAGATATAAAACATCAAAATTCATAATGGATTGTACCAAATTTATAAGATGGAAAACCAATAATGATCTCTTGAACCTTTGCACCATTAATGAAATGCGTGTTTTAGGAGATAAATTTATAGAAATATGGCAATATGAATAATTGAATAAATCAACAATTAATTTCATAAATTTTGCATGAAAAGCTATAAGAAGTGCCAAAAAATTATTAACCATACAAGTCATGAGATAAAACTACAAAATCTATGAAATAATGAAAATCCAATAGCTACTAAATTTCATTGGTAAATAATGATGATCAATCTCTCAAATGTTACCTAGTCAACTAATCGGTTCCTTGATCTGACTTGAAAACCAAACCTAAAAACAAAATAATTATCAGTTGATAATAAGAAATAGATAAAACAAAATAGCCAAACGATTATAAAATCTAAAAAAGAATATCAAAATCAGCATATGACTAGGAAGGTCAAGTATGAAAATGAAATATGTTTCAACTAAGGCATAGTTTCACTCGATATAATGATTAAAACTCTGAATCCATAATAAATATCATCCAACTCAGAATGAGGATTTGAAGTGAGATTCAATCATAGTTAAAATTTATAAGGAAGGGATTTGTTGGTGGGGGCAACAAATGGTGACACATTGGGAGAAGCAGTTATCTTTGTGCAACCAACTTAGAAAATGCTCATAGATAACAATCGAATGAGTTTCGTAATCATGAGATGAATCTCTAAGCTATAGAATCACCATATGTTCATAAATTCAAAAAAAGATGTTCTCATCTAACACTTCACTAGAAAACCAACAGTTAACTTCTTCCAACCAAATTATGAGGTTAATTAATTTTAAACTTACAACCATAAACAACCGATACAAGGTGTGACCAAGAGTTAAATGTTTTCATATGAGAAAATAAGTGCCTATGTGTATTCCTCGTCTATCTTTGACCTGGAATTGCTTCATTGCTCGCAAACATGTAATATCCCCAGCGAAGATGCCTTATACCATATAAGTATTGACCTGTTGCCAATAAGCATCCATAGGCACAACAAGTTTACCCATACTTCCCACATTAGCTAGCACTGTTAATTTCCATTTGACTACCCTTTAAGATATGTATAGGTGTAATATTGTAAAATTAATAAGGGTAATGAAAGAGGGTAGTTGAACAAACATGGACATGTTTCCAGCAAGCATCTATAGCCTCGACGAGTTTGCTTTTAGTTCCCATATAAAATAATGCTACCAACTTCTATGTTTTAAAATTGCTCCTTTAAGATTTGTAATAAAGATAATTGCATATATATATATTGCATGTACAATTGATGTGTGAGAGAATCAGGGTGCTAAGAGAGTCACTTTGATTTACTTGGTGAATTACTCATTAACAAAATAAAGCCACAATTCTCCCTTCCATCAATTATCTAAGGCATAAGACATTTTAGGTGTAATGGGTGGAGGGTATAGGAAGCAAATTGTAGGAATCATGCAATGAAATTGTGTCGGTGATAAAAAAAGACGAACCTATTGAACATAGGAGTCCCTCCATAGCTAGACATTTAGTCATGAATCATGAAACTTATTAAAAGAATCTGAGTGAAAAATATTTTAGTTGGTGACAAGTATAACACAATCACCAAGTGTACCAACAGTGTCATTTGAAAATTTGAAAATCTTTGAATTAATAGATGGTCAATGCTTAAATAAATCAAATCCAATCAAGAAAATATGTACATAAAATANATATATATATATATATATATATATATATATATATATATATATATTGCATGTACAATGGATGTGTGACAGAATCGGGGTGGTAAGAGAGTCACTTTGATTTACTAGGTCAATTACTCATTAACAAAATAAATCCACAATTCTCCCTTCCATCAATTATCTAAGGCATAAGCCATTTTAGGTGTAATGGGTGGAGGGTAGACGAAGAAAATTGTAGGAATCATGCAATGAAATTGTGTCGGTGATAAAAAAGACGAACCTATTGAACATAGGAGTTCCTCCACAGCTAGACATTCAGTCATGAATCATGAAACTTATTAAAAGAATATGGGTGAAAAATATTTTAGTTGGTGACAAGTACAAGACAATCACTAAGTGTACCAACTTGTCATCTAAAAAGTTGAAACTCTTTGAATTAATAGATTGGCCAAACGTTAAATAAATCAAATCCAATCAAGAAAATATGTACATAAAATAGAATAATCCTTGAATACATCCATATATTGATAGATTAGTTATAGGTTGAATTGAAATTTATGGAAAAACGTCAATTAAGTATAGTGGTTATGTCAATTAAGTCTGGGCCTGTCTTAAATTCAGAAATCAACATTACAAACTAAAATTAAAATCAGAAATCTATTTTATTAATAAAGATTGAAATTTGAAAACTGAAAAAATAACTACGAAAAATCCAAAATCAAACAAAAAATAAAGATAAAAATAAGAAATGTATGTGGAATACCAACCTCCTCTCGGAGATAAGTAAAGATATTTTTTCAAAACTTAATTGTTTACTAGAAAGGATTTAGACTACCCTTCCGAAGTCTGCAAGCGAAATTTACTGGGACCAATTTTTTATGTAACAATAAATTGACCTAGCCATAAACGTTGAAACATAGTGTGCTCCCCTTTGTCTTCATGTTCCTTGTACCCATTAAGCACTAAGTCCCTTACCTGAAACTCCCTATTGGAGGAGGATCTCTCATCAAACCACCGCTTAACAAGTTATTGATGTTTATACAATGTTTATTTTGTATATTCCCTATCTTCTTCTAATTTCCGTAGAGTGTTAATTCTTTGCTCCATTATGGGCCAAGCTATTTCTTGGACATACTAGGACAATTGTAGTGAAGGTAGGAAAACATTGTGGGGGAGAATAGATTCTCGACCATAATCTAAGAATAAGGGAGAATTTCCAATGGCTACTTTAGGAGTGACTCTATCTTCCCATAAAGTGTTAGGTAAAGCATTGTTCTAGTTTTTATGATTGTTGGCTACAATCCTCTTCAAAATTTTAATCAAAATATTATTTGATGATTAAGTGATTCCATTACCTTGTGGATAACAATTAGTTGAATATTTGATTTAAATACCTTTTTGCAATGCAAATTGTGTTAAATCAATTGAGGAAAAATAAGATGAATCGTCAAATACTAAAGATTCCAAAATACCAAGTCTAGTAATAATATAATTTTCCAAAAAAAAGTCACTTGATTAGTATTAACCACGCAAAGAGGAATAGCCTCAACCCACCTTGTAAAATAATATGTGGCAGTAAAAATGTATTTATGTTGTAAGGATGAGGGAGGGTTAATTGTTTTGATGATATCTAAACCCCAGTACTGAAATAGAATGTCAACAGTGACAGGATGTAAAGGGAAGGTGGGCTTCTTGATTATGCTTGAAGCTTTTTAGCAATCCCAACATTGACACACAAAAGCATATACATCCCTAAAAACATTTGGCCATTAATACCTATCCCTAAGGATCTTGTGAGAAGTAGTTTCACTGCCAAAATGACCGAATGGAGGCCCAAAATGTAATTCTTCTAAGACTTTTTCTACTTCATCCTTTTCTAGAAAACAACACTAAACAACAACAAAAAATTTTCTAAACATAATATTTTTAATCAACTGATAAGGGAATGATTTTAATATGAGGGCCCTCATTTTTCTAGGATCAAAATGTTGAATGGAACTCCCATAGGTTAGAAAAAAAATGATATCTAGATACCATGAATTTTCTACAACGAGGATATAAAATATTTCCTTGTAAAAAAGAAGCTCTTCTTGTTCCCATCCTAAATCAGCAGTAGGTATATGTGCAGACTCAACAATGAATTTACACATACCCTGACCTTTAAAAATATTAGAAGGTGTAATATCAAGGTCATAATCCTGAAAATAAGTCATCAAGTGAGATCTCTTCTCATCGAGTTCTTTATGGACTAACAAATTTCTAATTGTTGAAAAAGGGACAATAACTTTAGTACTATATTTCAACAAATAGGGTCATAAATGTTTAACAGACTTGAAAATAGAAAAGGCTTGTTTATCCACCTCCAGGTAATTCAATTATGATCCTTGAAAACCAGAGCTCATGAATGAAATAGGTATCTCTTTTTCCTCTTGATTTTCTATGTAAGGACAACCGTGTAAGAGATGTCAGATGCAAAGGTGTAAAGAATAAAATGTTTTGAAAATTTTGGACTCATTAGTGAGGGAGCTTCAAAAATGGATTCTCTAATCCTAAGAAAATAATCCTTTTATTTTTCTCCCCACTTAAATTTAGAATCCTTATTAATCTTATCTTGGAGGGGTTTTACAATCACTGAGAAAATAGGGATGAACTTCTCACAAAGTTGATCTTACCCAAGAAAAATTGCATAGATCTTTTAGAATTAGGATATATGATTTTAGAAATGAATTTTGTTCTCTATGTATCTATCATTATCCCATATTTTGAAACTATAAAACTGTGAGGACCCTGCAGCAAATAATTAATCAAAATACACGATATAGCAGCAGAACTCAAAATCACTTTTATATTAATCGCAAGCCACTTCAAGGGGGCAACCTCCTTTGAGCAAGCTCAATACAAAATAACTTCACAGTGCCTTCCTTGGCCTCAACACACACTTATATACTAAAAATAGGCGCCAATACTATGGGTCAAAACCATGGGCCAATATAAACTATGGATCAACAAATACTATAGGCGGCTTACAAAGCATATGCGCCCAACAACAATAACACAAACTATGGATCAACAATTACTATGGGACGACTTACAAAGCATATGCATCCAATAACAATATACTAACACGGTAAAGAGAAGGATTGACATGGGTTCCTAACATCCCCTCCCCCTTAGAAAAAGCTTTGTCCTCAAATCTTTAGATGTGGAAATTGTCGCTGAATCTGAAGGAGTGGTTCCCACGTAGCATCCTTGGGCTGCATTCCGTGCCATTGAATTAAGACCTCTGTGATAGAGCGAGAGCGAAGCTGATGAGTGCGCTTATTGAGGACAGCCTCCGGCTCCAAAAAGATGGATCCTTCATTATCCAGTTCTGGTAAAATAGTTTGGCCTTTGATGTTGGTGCCAAGAACTTTCTTCAGACAAGAGACATGAAATACTGGATGAATGCGAGAAGAAGGCGGAAGTTCCAATTTATAACCAACAGACCCAATCTTCTGAAGAATCCTATATGGACCATAGAACTTTGGAGCGAGCTTATGACGCCCTTTGAGTTTTAGTGAGGATTGCTTGTAAGGCTGGAGACAAAGAAAAACCGCTTCAAAAGTGCGCTCAGAACGGTGCTGATCAGCTTGTTGCTTCATGCGATTTCTTGCCATGTGAAGATTTTCGCGCAAAATGCGAAGAACCTCATCGTGGTTTCGAAGGACTGCGTCAACTGCCTGAACTGGAGAACTGCTGGGGGTGGAAGAAAGAAGAACTGGTGGTTCCTGACCATAAACTGCTTCATATGGAGTCATTTTAGAGGTAGTGTGGTAAGAGGTATTGTACCACCATTCAGCGAGAGGGAGCCACTTTGCCCACTGATTTTGTTGCTCAGAGGAGAAGCAACGAAGATAATTTTCCAAGCATTTATTGATAATTTCAGTATGACCATCTGTTTGGGGGTGATAACCTGAACTCATCTTCAGTTTGGTGCCAGTGTGATGAAAGAGTTCTGTCCAAAAATGACTGGTGAAAGTCGCATCACGATCCGAGACAATGGAAGAAGGCATGAAGACGAAAGATCTGGTCCAGGAAAATTTGAGCAACGGAGGAGGCTGTATAGGGATGGCTGAGAGCACAAAAATGACTATATTTGGAGAGGTGATCAACCACAACCAAAATCACAGTCTTCCCTCCAGATTTAGGGAGCCCTTCAATGAAATCCATAGAAATATTTGTCCATATCCGAGTAGGTATGGGCAAGGGTTCGAGCAATCCCGGAAGGGGTGTTGTTTCACCCTTATTGCGCTGGAAGGTATCACATTCAGCCACCATCTGTTGAATTGTCCTTTTCATGCCCTGCCAAAAGAAGTTGCGCTGTGCCCGTTCATACGTTTTGAGAAAACCAGAGTTCCCAACTGACGGAGAAGCATGGAGTTCATAGAAGATAGCTTGTTGAAGAGCTGTGTTTTGGGGAAGCACCAGACGACCCTTGTATCTTAGTGAAGCACCATCCCAAGAGTAATGTGGGACAGCAGAAGGGTTGTTGTCCAAGCGTTGGATGATTTGAGATAATGAAGAGTCATTGACATAACCCTGTTGAACCGATTGCAACCAATTTGGAACAGGCATAGAAATAGTGGAAAGAGAACCTTGGTCATCAAATGTGCAAGAAAGGGCATCCGCCACAATATTTTCCTTACCCTTCTTATAAGTGATCTCATAGTCATAACCCATGATTTTGCTAACCCATTTCTGTTCTGCTGGGGAGGATACACGCTGTTCTAGGAAATATTTCAGACTCTGGTGATCAGTCTTGATGCAGAAATGATTCCCTAAGAGGTAGGGTCGCCACTTTTGTACTGCATGCAAAATAGCCATCATTTGCTTCTCATATGTAGAGGCAGCTAAATTCTTACCAGAAAGGGCTTTGCTGGTGAACGCAATGGGGTGTTCATCTTGAAGGAGAACAGCACCAAGTCCATTGCCGCAAGCATCACTCTCAATAGTGAAGGGCTTGGAAAAATCGAGCTTGATGTTGGGAGGAATGCTTCCAAGAAGGAGCTGAATACGATGGTCCTCTGGTCGTGAAGGTGGAAGTCCCACTGGTTCAGCAAAAACACCTGTATATCGATCCAGAATTTGTTGGAGATCCAAAGGAGTAGTGGGGGCCATTGATGGTTGCATTTGAATGGAATGGAGCTGAGCGATGACACCATGGGAACTCTTCTTAAGGAGTTTTTCCATGCGATGATGAACTGATGATGAAGTTCTCCCCTGAAAATAGAAAAGGCTTGTTTATCCACCTCCAGGTAATTCAATTATGATCCTTGAAAACCAGAGCTCATGAACGAAATAGGTATCTCTTTTTCCTCTTGATTTTCTATGTAAGGACAACCGTGTAAGAGATTTCAGATGCAAAGGTGTAAAGAATAAAGTCTTTTGAAAATTTTGGACTCATTAGTGAGGGAGCTTCAAAAATGGATTCTCTAATCCTAAGAAAATAATCCTTTTATTTTTCTCCCCACTTAAAGTTAGAATCCTTATTAATCTTATCTTGGAGGGGTTTTACAATCACTAAGAAAATAGGGATGAACTTCTCACAAAGTTGATCTTACCCAAGAAAAATTGCATAGATCTTTTAGAATTAGGATATATGATTTTAGAAATGAATTTTTTTCTCTATGCATCTATCATTATCCCATATTTTGAAACTATAAAACCAAGCAATTTTTCTTCAGTAATAGTAAAAGCAGTCTTCTTTGGATTAAGTGAAATGCCATATTTCCTATAGCATTCAAATACTTTTTTCAGATGCATAATATGATCAAATATCTTTCTATAGAAGACAATTACATCATCAAGGTAAATAACAACCGGTTGATTAATTAAACCTTGAAAAGCAACATCCATTTCTCTTTGAAAAGTGTCCCCGAGATTGATCGGGACAAAGGGAATTTTTCTATAAGCGTAAGTTCCCCAAGGAGTTCTAAATGTGGTCTTAAGTTGGCTTGCATGAGAAACCAAAAATTGATTATAACCCAAAAAAATTTCCAATAAAGACAACACTTCGGATCCAAACACACATTGGAGAATCTGCTCCATAGGTGGAACAGGATAATTATATCTTTTTGATGCCCTATTTAAGTTTCGAAAATACACACAAAGTCGAATATCCCCATTTTTTTTCTTACAGGAAGTAATTTCACTACCTTGCATTGGGTATGAAAAATAGGAAAAATAATTCTAGCAGCTAAAAGTTTATTGAGTTCTTTCTTGATTGCAGGTTCATTAAGGTTGGGGTGAATTTTAGTAAGTTTTTGTTGGAAGGGTTTGGATTGTGGTTTCAATGGAATCACATGTTGCATGATCATCAAATCAAAAGTCTTAATATCCTCATATATCCAAGTGAATTCATCCTTGTATTCCATGAACAATTTAATAACAGTTGAACTTTCTTCTAGTGAGACACCAATCCCTAAGTTTATCTTATGGGGGTTACTTATGTTCCTAAGTTAATAATTTCAAATTGCGTGCAGGAATTATTTGTTTTATAGTTGGTTACCCTTTTGAAATTATCATGTAAATCATTAAAAAAAACTAATATAAAAAAATATTTAGGGTTAGATTTTACCACTTTAAAGTAATCTTCAATAGTACAATTTTCATGAATTACTGAAAAATTACGAAGATCTTCATAATGAATGATTTCAACCATTATCGTGTCATTGAAAATATCCTCCATAGTTAAAAGGTTGATAATATGCTGGTCATCATCAAATACTTGCTAGTTAGTAACATTATCAAGGATTGATGGTACGAAAATTAACTCAACAGAAAAAAGAATTGGAAAAGAAACCTTCAACAAGAATTAACATGGATACAACATTTACCAACAAATCAGCTTCCTAATTTTGTAATCTAGGAATGAATTCAATGTTAAAATCATCAAACAATGAAATCAAACTCCATAACTCATATTTGTAATCTTTGAGATGAACAAAAAGCAATGAATCGAGTCTCGTACCTATCTTACTATGATTTTTGAATCGCCATAGACTATTATTAATTTAGCGTTAAGATCTATAACTTATTTGTACAATGAGGGATTCATACTCTGAATGTTATTTGTACAATCAAACTCTAACCTACATGCAATAAATAGCTTGTTACCTTTTGGACCTAAGAGTAAACAACTGGCACTGATGCCTTCTTTATATTTAAACCCATCAAAGTATAAAGACCAAAATCCACTATCTAAATTAAAATTTAAACTATTTACACTATGTACATGGTGACGAGGTTCCAAAGAATGAGCACAATGTAATATTTTAGACTGTTTTCTTGAATTTATAAATAATGAATTTTCAGCACTCAAATTCCCAAGAAATGAACCAAAACTAAAATTTCCCAAAATGGAATCAACAAACATCACTGGCTCATTACGATCATCCAAATCCGTGACCATATGATCCATTTATCTTTCTCTATTTACCTTAATCTGATTTGGTCGACCATTCCAGGAGATACAGAGATGTGCCCAATCTGCGAAAAATTAACTGTTCAAATTATGAGACTAATCCTAACTCAAAAACAAACCATAAGCATCTAGTATGTATGCAATAAATATATAAATAATATGTACTTTCATATTAGTAGACAACTTAATAAAAACACCCTTCAATTCCCCCAAAACATTCACATTGGAACAATCTAACTGTACTCAGTTGTGTCTCAAATGGTATAAATTAAACATTGTGTTTTCTACAAACTAAGGCATCACATTGTCTAATGCTCCTGAATATACCATACAGTTATGAACATTCATGTTGAATATTTTGAAAGTGAGGAGAAAAGGAGGAGTACTAGAACTAGATTTTCTACCAATTAAAGCCTTTTTATCAATAGATTGTTTTATGTTTCTATTCACATTTGCAAAAGTCCTACCAGGGTTGGGACTAATGATTAGTTACAACGACTATCCCAAAATTTGAACTAACTCTGTTTCAAACATTTCATTTTTTCCTTATTGAATCTTCAGGTAAATTTGTAATATTTGAGCCTGGATTTGTAAGAAGTTTTAAAAGCTTAAAAAATGAGATATTAGCTTTTATCCTTTTAAGATATCAACCAAATCATTATTTAGATCTTATTTTTGAACAGTTTTAGGTACAACTGGCTGAACTTTTGGATTGGAACTAGGATTCTTGATTTGATTTGAAGTGGAGGGAACTTGAACATCTACTGGACCCTTTCTACAAGTGTTGTAAGAATTCTAATTGACATCAACTAATGTAACATTATTTTCAACATTCTTACGAGACATTCCTAGAAATCACCAATGGTAGTAGGAGGTTCATCATCGACGTCATCATGGGTTTCTCCTCCTTGGTCTTCTACATCCTTGAACTCATATCTATCATTATCACAAGATGGATTTGAACTAGTCATAGGAGATTTAAGGACACCATATAAGGACATTACTATCCTCTATTTGAGGGACCTTCTCCACAATTCCTCTTGATACCAATAAGTTCATTAGACAATTCCCTAATCGTTCATTGCATATCTTGAAGCTCGGAATACCTTCTCGTTGCACTCTAGGACTTCAAGCAAATCCTTGAGCCAAGGAGAATTTTTTATCATTTGTCCTAACGTAATTATCCTTACATGTCACATGAGAAAAACCTTTTATATGAATATCTTATTGGATTTAGAAAAAAAGAGAAGGTGGTGCACGTAAATAGTCCCTACAACTTATATGAATATTGTGTTATGAATATAAGTGATGAAAAAAAAGATTACTAGAGATTGATGGTAGTAAATATTATTAACCCAAAACAGAAGGGTGACTTAATCATGATTCTATCTTCATAAGACAAAATGTAGAAAGAAATGAACATGCATCATAAAAGTATGTGTAATACTACTTTATTGTTTAACACAAACATTGAAATGAAAATCAAATGGTTAAGAAAAGCATAAATCCATCGATTATTTCAACACAAGGATAAGATAGGAAATGGGAAAATTCATGCATAAATCGCTTGATTATTAGTATTTTACCAGTGACAATGTGTTTTAGTCATGACTACACAACAAAATCAATAGTTCTTAAATAGAAAGCAAGGCACTAGATGGGGAATTTAAAATGTAAATCATGATCCTCTATTGATTAGGGAGTAACATCAACGTTACAGCCAAAAATGGTTTCTTACCATTTTTATCCCTTTTCCCTTTTGGAACTACTTTAATTTCTAGTTTGAGAGGGTGGTCTCATCCATTATAAAGTTGTTGTTCTAGCAGATGGGAAGGTATTTATTTCTTGGGAAACACCTCACCAAGAGGGTTAACTTCTTAAGGTACTCCTTTCTAAGGGTCCCTTGTGTAAGTTTTAAACATGTGCAAGTGAAGAAATGCATAAATATTCTTAAGAAAAACTAAAATAACAACAATGGAACACACATAGAACATAGACATTTTTTTTCCGCAACTATATCTTCTTCATTTCATTATCTTGACCATTCACTCTACAATATTTAGGTGTTCCACACCATCCAAAACCATAATATGTTAACCTAAAATAGATTACAACCCTAATCCCTTAACTAGGATTAGATTATACTGGGCCAAAAAAACATTGGCTGAAAAAACAAGCAAAAAATAAGGCAAATACAAAACCAAAAAATCATTTGGGGGATCCCCACCTCTTCCTCATTCGTCTCCCCTCCCCCCTCCACTAGTGGAATTAATGTATTTGTGTCCAACATGATCCACATGCAAAGAATATAACACATCTCTAAGACCTTGTGGTGAATTCATAGAGTGTGTTGTGTTATCACCGCCCAATTTCACCGATTGTTTCCCCCCTCTAAAAATTATGAATGAATTCTCTAGCTCTGTATTTTATATATGTTCAATGGGTATTGGAGAGTGAATGAGATGCTTCAAGAGGAGTATATGGTGATTGACAAGTGCAGTTGATTGAAGTACCCAAAAGGTGAGGGAATTGTTCCTTTATCCATTACATTTGAAAACCCATCATAGACCTTTGGAGTGTGTATTTTCAAATTATCATCCCAAGGGAATGGAAGGCCATGGCCTATAATTCTTTCTATGTCAACCAAGAATTAATTAATGGGATCTTGTGTTCCAGTGGCCATTCTATCCATAATCTTGCAACTTTTTAATTTTGTATTCTAGATATTGGCATCCATTAAAATGAGCATCCAATCCTTGACTCCCAAAAATTCTAGGACTTGAGTTGGAATTTTCCTCAAGACCTATTTGATTGTATTATCCATTGTGTTCATATTATACACTCCCATTTGGTTCTCATTCAAATATATATTGACCTAGCTATATAGACTATCAAATTCCAGGTAATAATTGCAGGTGATCTTTGATTTTGAAGGTGTTATCAAAGACAATACCAAAATTTTATTTTGATGAAATTCATGGTCCCCTAAAACTTGGACTCTATTAACGATACATCAAACTTGGTCTTCCATACATCCCTTTCCTATCCAATGATGTTGCTTATGTCTTCTCCTCATGCAATTTCTTCTATGATTGTTCCAATTTCTACCCCTACTTTTTAAAATCTTATTTTTTTTTATTTGTTAGGATTTGTACATTGGTTTCTTTGACCAAACTCTCTTAGTGCCTCATTCCAATTCTCAACTTACTTAATTATTTGTTCATTTTTTGTTGAAATCGCATTGTTTTGTAGCCTTTGATCCCAAAAATCATAATATGGGAGGAGTAGGCCTTGTCTATCTTTACCATTGTTATCCCATTATACAGGGCCTTGATCTTCTCATTGTCCTCATCAATTCACATGGTTATTCATGTTTCCTTAGTTTTCTTAGTGTCCAAATACACCACCCTTTTTCCAAGGATCATTTCTTATCTAAGGGAAAACATTTTCATTCCTCAAATAATTGACTTCGTAGGTTAATTTCTACTCTTATTCAACCATTTGATGTGTTAATGGGAACATTGGTGTTTCCTTTTTTCTCTCCAAGTATTTAATCATGTATTCCTTATCTTTAAGGATGTAAACAACTTATGTAGTTTCCTATGGGTCTATTCTTAAAGAGTCCAATATTTTCTCTAGTAGCCATTTTCAACCTTTAGGGATTTTACCGTAGCAAATGAAAAATGATTTTGAGTGATTGTGCACTTGTATTTCCTTTTGAAAGAATCACTTGAATGTGAATCTCTGATGTGCTTATCATACATCACACTACTCAACTTGTTGATCATTCGAATGTTATCAATGGGAGGAAAATCAATAGTTTCAACTCACACTTGAGAAATGTCTAGTCTCGACTCATCGTAGGCTAAATATGGATTTCCAAACTAGTAGCTCCAATGTGGTTATGGTGTACTAGCCCATATTATAATTGTAGATATGAATGATTCTAAGTTGGTCCATGAGATAAAAAGGATATAAGGAAGCTCGTTCATATTTGATGACCTTTTTCTTTTTTATTTTCCTCTTCCACTATTTCAAAGGGATCACAATAATATAAACTTGTTGAACAATGTCAAAAATGAAGGAATATGCTTGGATGCATGTGAGGTGCTAGCATTAGTGTGCCAAGAACCCCTGTTAGTATAACTAGAGAAAGTACCTTGAAGAATTTGCAGGGAGAAGGGGAGGTTCCCTCCAACTTGATCTGGCATACTTGAATTGCAATTAGTGTGACCTCTCATTTTGTTCCTCATTTTGATACCTCAATTAAGGCATTCTTAGTCTCTATATCCGTGTCATTCTTCTTGTTCTCCCTTTTCATTGTCTTTCCTTGATTATCTTCCTTTATTTTATTTTTTTCTTCTTCTTGGGAAACTTCATTGGCTTCATTTTCTTCTACAACCATTCTCTCCTACTTCCTTGTTCTCTTTTAATTATATATCTAATTAATCATATTTATTTTTTCTTCTTCTACCCTATCTTCTACATTTCCTTCTTATGTTAAATTCTTCTAGCCTTCTTGTATTATTTGTTGTTTCTCAAGAGATATGAGAAGTCTAGGATTTGCTATTGGATCCCTCAACTTAAGTCCTCCATCATCTTGTTAAATTTGGTTTTCTTGTTTGTTGTAGGGGTAAAGGTGGATTACAAATCCCCTTTTTCAACAATGGGGACATTAAGAGCAACTCCAAGCCCCATGCATTTATGTGTGTGCTCTATAATGAGGGGGGTGGGGGATTTGTCCTTGTTCATCATTTTCTGATCCTCCACTTCCTTTGAAATCCATAGATTTAAGTGTTGGAAAACATTTCTCATATATTTAGGCCTCCCCTTGGATAGGTGGTACAATTTCTACAACTAAAGATGATTGTCCTTCCTCAGCCATTTTAGGTGCCCATACCATAGGGAACTCAAGTTCATCAACATCTTCATCATCTACATGGTAATCGTCATATAATTTGGATAATTTCTCATCCTAAGGCATCTGGCCACAAGCAACATTTTCAGCACCAAGATATCGCCTCATCCTCTACCATGCCCCCATTTTATGCTTGTTGAAGTTGTCCTATAATACCTCCTTTCTTCAAACAAGGCTATACATTTCATTTTTTCTTTTTTGAGCACAACATTTAAACTTGGGACGATATCATTAATCGTGCTAACCTAGGTATGGAAGTTATGCACGAATGTAATGCTCACAACTTTCCTCTGGATCTATCTGTTGTTGAATCTATTTCAATAGGCGGATAATACTCTGATGGATTGTTATCGTATATTGCTTAATTGAACAGTACCCCTTGAAATAAATGAAAATGGAACCCTTCAATCAGTTATTACAAAGTCAAAATGGGTGGTTTCAATGGATTGAAATTTAAAAAAAAAAACACCCCAATGCGGGCCTAATCTTTGTTTCATTTTATAGTGGATGTTTAACAGAGAAGGAATGGAATAGAAAGGGCAGTTCCTCCAATGATCTCACCCACTAAGTATTCCTAGCTTCATAAATGAGTTGGTCATAACTCCATATCCTTCCTAGGGTGAAGGCAATAAGTGAAAAGTATGGGTAAGGTTGGTGGATGCTGATAAGATAAAGTAAGTAATTGAGGCATCGATGCATATGAATTATGATAGGAAACTCTTCAGTAAGCTTCAGGAGAAAGAGGGAGGTATGTGTGTGGAGTTGGGTGATGATGCTACTTAACCTATGCTTGATGCATCGAATAAGAGTAATAACGGTTGCTTCCAAGTAAAAATGGGTGACTAAAGGTTTGTGTTTGGGTGCAAAGAGTCATTCTTCATATTTATTACCATTCAATCCTATAGAATGTATAATAGGATGGAACATCTAACCTCTTGGGTTGAGTAGGGAAGGATTCTGAAATTTCCTTCGTGATATTTGCATCAACTTCTAACACTATCTTTACTTCAAGACAAGAGGTTATGTTTGCCAATTTATCCTCTAGAGTTAATTAGGCTTTGGTTTCTTTTGTCCATTTGTTGCTAATATAGTGAAATGAGAATCATACCTCCAAGATTTGTCCAAAGGGAAATCCAATGTTTTCGTGATGTTGGAAGCCTCCCTTCCACCTTTATTATTTTTCCATCCTTACCCACTACAACCAATTAGTAGACCTATAGGGATTGTCGTCTTTGAATGATCGTAGCACTAAGTGAGATAAAGAGGATATTCAATCAAATATACATATGTAAACTATGTGAGAAATGTAGTAGAACAATATGTCAAATTTGACATTGGCTAATTGATTTATCATAATTATGGGGATGGCTTAAACATCCCTAAAAGAATGGGGTTGCTATAGAAAATATACAATATGGATAGCATGCCTCCTCTATTATGGAATCACCATCCCTTTCAAATATAAGGTTGAAATGGATGTCGACTCCTAGCCCCATTAAGGGAATTTTTTTAGTTCTTAATGGGTGCGTGGGAAGATTGAAATGGGGCCTTGGTTGTGTAATAATGTTAACAACATAGTTTTCTTGTAATCATTAGATAGTTGAGATACTTGTTTATCTGCAATTCTGGAGACAACAATGTTATTCCTATTGAAGTGTCTAGAATGGTGGAGATGGACTTGGTTGTAATGGAGAAAATTTTAGTTTTGTCATTTGTGAGCATGGAAAACAAGTGGCTATATTATAATTCTTAGAATAGAGTTCCATGAAGTCAAGGAAAGCTAAGTATTAGGAATTACATGTTGTACTAGACTAGGGATCCATTAATGGGACTCTCCCTTGTCCTAGCACAAATCGACCATATGTGGCCCATATTAACTAGTGAGGGGGGTAGTGAACTAGATTTCATGAGAGGAAACCTTTGTGAATGATTGGGATTCTTAGTTATCACTACAGAATTTGAACCCGAAATCCAACAACAAAATACGATGTCATCCGACATTTCGCACGGATGTGTCAGATAGCAATCAATCTACAGAATGTCGACAACAAAATATTTCTAGCGACGTCGATTATCTGACACACTAGAGTCGAAATTCTGACACTTGTAGTGGCAGTTACCCGACACATCCATGCCGGATAGGCGTCAGATGTCTGAATCCCGTAGTGGCGGTTATTCGACACCTAAATGTCGGATCTTCGACGTCCATGAACCCAAAAAAAATTAAGGTTTACATGATTTTAAATATTATGGTCCCATACTTTTAACGGTACCTATGTTCAAGGCGTCGAATATCCAATGCATGTCCATTATAAATATAAATTGTTTTAAACATTTCGACATGTTTGTTGTAGAAGAGACGAACGATTGGGAAAATTATTTGTTCCTCAACGGACGTTTTCAAGGATAGTTTTATTCTTCAACGGGCAGTTGTGGGAATTTTTTTTTTCATCGATAGACAGTTTGCCGGGAATTTTTTATTCTTCGACTTCTCTCCGTTTTACAAAACCTTGATGCGTGGTTGATGTGTGGAAATTGATTTTTTAAGACAACCGATTATATTCATTAACGAAGTTTATGACAAAATTTCAAATAGATTAAATATTCCGAATCCAAATGAAGACAACCGACAATTGCTTGCTAGACTATGGGATGCAGCGAAACGAAGGGGTGATGGCAAATGTTATTGTCCGTGTACTCAATGTAGGGGATTTAAGAGGAGAATAATATTGATCTCAACAGCCACAAAACATTGCAGGGAACATGGACAAAAAAAGGGGGGGAACGAATATTGTCCATTTGTAGGTTTAGCATTATAAACATTATTATATTCGGTTTTTTTTTGTAATTGTATGTATTATTTTTTTTCATATATTAATGTATACCTATTGATATTTCCATGTATTTATATTAAAGGAAAGACACCCTATAGCATGTCGTCCAGAGAAAGTGCTTTCAGAACAATTTCAGGATCAGGATCATGGAGCATGTATGTTTAATGGAGAACAAGTGAATGATCATAATGAACAAGATGATCATGCCGATGATGTAATTGAAGATGATGGTACAAATACATTGATCCGTGATTCATTTAATGTTAGAGTGGATGACAATGATGTTGATAATGAAAATGATGATGACTTTGATGATGTTCACGATATACCTCTTCTTGATAAGGCATATGAACCCCTTTATGAAGGCTCCAAAACAAATATTCTCTCTACTATATTGTTGATAATGAACTTGAAGGTTATGAATGGTCTTTCAAACATTGCAATCACACGTATGCTAAGGTATCTAAAATAATCCATCACATATATAGGATCGTGATAAAGTTTATTTGCATTCCTCTAATAATTGTATTGTTAACTCATTATTGATCAATGTACAGATGAAGTGTGTTTCGTTAATATAATTTATTTTTACATTAACATTTTTTTTTGGTAGCTTAATAGCTGATTTTTTGTTACCACCATCAAATATTTTACCTCACACATTTCGAGATTTATCTTCCATCATGAAAGAGATTGGAATGCATTATGAAGCAATTCATGCATGCCCCGATGACCATGTTATATATTATAATAAGCATGAATTTGCAACAAAATGTCTGGAATGTCATGTAAGTAGATATCGTACAGATAAAGTAACAAAAAAGGTGCCTCTGAAGGTTCTTCGTTATATTCCCATCATTCCATGTTTGCAACGACTGTTCAGGTGAAAAAACATAGCACAATTTATGGATTGCCATGCCAGGAACAGAAGTCAAGATGATGTTATCCAAATGCCTACAAATGGTACTACTTTTAGAGATATTGAGGAAAAGTGTCCTCACTTTAAAGAAGAACCACGTAATCTTAGGATTTCTTTGGCAGCAGATGGTGTTAATCCATTTGCACAGATGAAATCCATTTACACGATGTGCCCTATTTTTGTTATCAACAATAACATTCCTCCATGGTTGTCAATAAAGAGGGAGCACATAATGTTGTCAATGATTATTCCAAGTTTTATTGATGAAAACTGTTTTATTTATAATGTAGTTGTGGAATCTCATTTGTCGTAATATGTATCATAATTTCATATATATATCTATTATTTTACTCTTCTGCATGGTTTATATATCTTAATGATTCTCATAATGATATATTTTATATGTTCTTCAAATTATGAATCAGGTAAGTTCCAAGTCAAAGATATGAATGTATACATCGAACCTCTTATAGATGAGCTACTGAAGTTATGGAATGGCATAACTATGTATGACGTATCTAGACACATACGACAAAGGCAATTTCAATTCCATGCAATGGTTGTATGGACAATACACGATGCCCCTGGGTTAACTTCATTTTGTGGTTTGTAATTTTAAGTTCCACTTTAATTGCATTTAATGATATGGAGTAGTTAGAATATTTTATAAATGATTATATTTGACATAGATATTCCATATGTAAATATTGTAGGTCTTCAAACAAAGGGTAAATTTGGATGTCCAGTTTGTGCTCCTAAGATAAAATCTCGACGTTCAAAGAGCTTAAGAAAGGATGTGTTTGATGAGTATAGGCATTTCCTCTTGAATAATCACAGGTATAGAACAACTGTAAGAAATATTTTCAATGGGAAGCAGGAGACTGCATTAAAACAATTGAGAATGACACCTCACCTTTGGAAGATGCAATACAATAGAAATCGTCATCATGGTACGTATGGATCATCATATATGAATTTTTATGTATTTTAATTTTTATTGTGAGTTGTTTGTTGTAGTGGCCATATTTGATCTATGATGTAATTTATTAATTATAAAATAATATTCATGATGTACATCATGATCATGAAGGCATTAATGGTCTTCCACGAGGAATGAAAAGTTATCCTATTCAATTCAGCAGGTTGCCCTACTATGGGCACCTACAAATTGCTCATTTGTTTGATACAATGCATATTGGAAAGAATGTTACTGAAACCTTATGGAGACTACTAGAGCTAAGGAGGGAGAAAGATAAAGTTGTGAAAGTGTGCAATGACATTCAAGAAAGAAACCATGCAATGAAAGACGTCATCCAATTTCATACCAATGGAGAACAAGTTAATATAAACTCAATTCCATGGATGTTTACGGAGCAACAAAGCAATGTTGTCAAAGAAGTAATGCGGAAAATTAAATTTCCCACCGGTTTTTTTGCAAACTTGAAGAATATCATAAATAAAAAAGGTGATTTTGTGGGGGTCAAAACACATGATTGGCATGTCTTCATCAAGGTAATTATTATTGTTATGTCCATATAATTTTTTCTTGTTTGTATACTCTTTTTTTAATAAATGGTGTGGTTTGTATATTGATACAATATGTTCTACCTCTCTCTCTCTCCCTAACAACTTTGACAACAATGTCAAACAAGTTATATATAATCTTGGTAAATACATTAGGTAACTAGCGATTACTTGCATGTGCTTAGTGTTTCTTTAATTCTCCATATAATAATTTATATATATATTTTATTTTTTTTGTGCACTATTTCAGCATATATTGTAATTTAATGTTTATTTTTGTTAAATATCGTTATTGGTTTGCATCACTTGTAGATGGCTGACATCTAAAGAAATCCATAAAGAAGATATAAAGTATTGGAGGAGATAAATTCCTTGTCTCATGTGTGAAATGCAGAAGCATCTACCATCTGCATTTTTCAATGCACAAGAACACTACCTCATACACCAAGTTGAGGAGATTGAGTTGTGTGGACCTGTGCACTCAAGGTCCATGTGGATGGTTGAGAGGCACTTGAAATTATGAAGGGTTTGGTGATACAACTAGCACGTCCGGAGGGTTCTATGATGGAAGGATATACGGTATACCAAAACATGTTGTATGTTAGTGAATATCTTCCTATTTTAGCGTCAAAGCTTAATTTACGTCGCATTTGTATTGCTTATTGCAGGTAAAACACCATAAGGCTATGGTCTACAATGTAGGTAGATATCGGATCAAAAACCTGGATGAAACAAAGAAAACATCAGATTCTAGGGTTTCGGCTATCTTTGAGGTTACCAATGTTTCATCTAGAACTGACAGACATCTAGAAGTCTCAGAAAATCAATACTATGGGTATTTGGAATATATTATACAGTGTGACTTTAAATCCTTTAAGGTAGTTCTATTCATTTTCAAATGGTACAGGTTACGATTGAATCAACGTGACCCCGATAGAACTATTATTGAACATGATAATGGATTTACCATGGTAAACACAAGGTTGTTTGAGCCAGGAACAGAGCCTTATGTTCTTCCAAGCCAATGTGAACAAGTATTTTACTCAGATGTTCCAGGTAAAGAGGGTTGGTCGTTTGTTGTGAGACACGATCCAAGGGGAAGGCTGGTAAAGTATAACCTAGATGATGGTAATGAAGAGGGTTCTCTGGAAGAAGAATATGATGACGAAGAGCGTGATCAACTTGAGTTAGCTGATGATGATGGTCCAACAAAAGATGTCCAAGGAATAGTTGAATCAGATGATGTAGCAGACAATGTCGTTGAAGATTATTCTGAGGATGACACGATGAGCGTAATTGATGATGCTGACAATGATGATATGGCCAATCCTTACAATGTTGACACAAATGTTGATACAAATGGCACATCATCTTCATCATCATCGTCTTCCTCATGATGACGATACTCATCATCAACATCATCATCATTGTCATCATCATCATCATCGAGATCATCATCATCATCATAATCATGATCATTGTCATAATCATAATCATCATCTTCATCAGCATCATAATCATCGTCATCATCATCATCATCATCATCATCATTGTCATCGTCGACATCATTATTGTCATCATCATCATCATTTTCATCATCTTTATCATCATCATAATCAGTGTCATCATCTTCATCATCATCATTGTCATCATCGACATCATCATTGTCATCACCATCATCATCATTATCATCATCTTCATCATCACCACCATAATCATCTTCATCATCGTCGTCATCATCATCATCATCGTTGTCACGATCAACATCATCATTGTCATCATCATCATTATCATCGTCAACATCAACATCATAATCTTCATCATCATCGTCATCATCGTCATCGTCATCGTCATCGTCATCATCGTCATCATCATCGTCATCATTTTCATCGTCATCATCAATATCATCGTCGTCGTCGTCATCACAATCAGTATCATCATCATCATTGTTAGCATCATCATCAACATCATCATCGTCATCAACAACATCATCAACATCATCATCAACAACATCGTCATCATCGACATGAACATCATAATCATAATCATCATCATCAACATCATCGTCGTCGTCATCACCACCATGCTCACAAGATGGTTCTTCCCTCATTAATGTGAAGGTTCTTTATTCAAGTTAGGATATAATAAAAATATCCTAATACTATTATGGCAATTTATATAATATAAAATAACATATAATAAAAATAAAATACATATAATATAAAATAATATATAATGTTTTTTGTGACAAGGGTTTTTGGGTGACAAGGGTTTTTTGTGCACGATGTGATGTTTGCTCCTTTGTGGGACAAGCTTGAATGCAGACAGACCCTTCCTCATTTAGTGGGTTATTCAGGGATTCAATTTACAAACCTTCTTACCTTACAAATGAGAAACTCGTTGTTCGGGTCATGAACTTAGAATAGGGCTTTCGTGCCTCACCCCCTCTTGTATCTATGAGTCGCTATTATAGTGATAATTCATTTTGTAGCACATCTATAGATGTAATTACATAATTTCTCTAGTTTTTCACAGGCTTGATAAACATTGTAAATACTATATGATAGTGTTAAGGACTACTCATACCATAAGGTTGGGAGACTATGGTATAAATACCATGTCCTAAGTACTAAGTCTGTGTTGGTATTCAAAGGGTGGTGAAACCATAGGATAGAGGGTTTAACATATGACTTGGTTGGTATATGGTATAATTTTGATTCCATAAACTATGGTGAGGGTTTCTGCATGTGTTAATGGTCACCAGCTGAAGGTTTGTGCATGCGTTAATGGTCACCAGCTGCTTGTGCAATATGGTTTTTGGCATTTTGGTTTAGTGTGGCCTCTACGCATTTGGAGAAGGGAGATGACCCCATCGATTCACAATTAAGCTAGACCAGCTATGTGTAAAAATGCATTGCTTCATTGTATTCTCCATGGCATGGTCATGCTTTTCATGCCATCGTTGGTTTGTCTGCAGGTGAACGCGAAGGCACTCCGAGGTTTGCACAGGCTACACTATTGATTTGGGATTTCTTCTTCATCGCCATGGTAAGAATTCTAGCAATATTTACTTGCCTCCTCTCATTCTAGGCATTTCTGAGTTGGAAAACTTTACTGGGTTGGGGTTTCGTGTGGCACTTGTTGACTCTGCCTTCGGGTTTTATAATGTAGCTTGCTCTAGTTTTTAATGGACTCTTGTTGGGAGTTTTGGCATCTTTGGGCCGTGGCTGCACCATTACTTGTAATGGTGCCATAGCTCATGACTTTGCCATTTAACATTT
This sequence comes from Pseudotsuga menziesii, assembly GCA_001517045.1. NCBI lineage: Eukaryota > Viridiplantae > Streptophyta > Pinopsida > Pinales > Pinaceae > Pseudotsuga > Pseudotsuga menziesii. The sequence continues at coordinate 576,837 of LPNX010834407.1, read as the reverse complement.
TTAATAGTTTGACTGTTGCAAAAGAGGCTTCGTGCCTCACTGTGTAAATACATTGCGCGTTGGATTTTATGTAAGGACTGCAATGTGATTTGGTATATACGATTTCATTTGATGTTTATAAAATATTATACTGGGTAAATATTTGGGACTGTGTAGTAGATTTAATGTTGCATTTTGAATTGCAGACTTATTGGGTTCGATTCATGGCTTTCATCCTGTGGGATTTACTCTGTGCATTAATAATGGTTTGGGTTTGGGAGTATGCATGACACTCTGATTTTATTGTTTGTAAATTAAATCGAGAAAGCTTCTAGAGCTTGGGGCGTTATGCCATGGGATACGCCATTGTAGCAATGATGTCGTGGCCCATTGGCTTGCCATTGTATGCTCTGTGTTGGCGTTAAAATGGAGACTGTGTTTTTAGCCAGAGTATAGAACTTTTGGATTTGCAGCAGCTCAATGTAGATGCAAAGAGGTTAAAACATCCACTCTATAAGATGTTACTCATTCAGGCATCATTTGAAGCATGCTTACACTATTTTATACACCATTTCATGAGAGATATTACATGCTTGAAGTTTACTCATTGAGCTGGTCCATTTCATGAGAGATATTACATGCTTGGCAGGTGATGCAGGCACCAATTTCCATAACTATATGCAGACCTTAGTTTTACAAAAACCCTGTTCAAAAAGTGAATTTCAGGCAAACCCTTAGTTTCTCTCTTCCCTCTCTGTCCTTCTCAAGCTACCCAAGCTTCTGTGAGCTGCCTCACCTCAAAATGAGCTAACAAAAAGCTCCTAGAGCTAACCTAAGCTACCTAACTAAATGATTTGGATCTGCATTAAATAAACCTCCAGTTCTATTCTAATTATGTTTACAGATCCTATAATTAAGGGGAAAAGTCCTTAATAAACTCAACTGACCCCTACGAGTCATCAGTGACTCTCTAAAAAACTAAAAACTCTTATCCAAACATTTACAAGTGGAAAGGACAAGTGTCCTCTTCCAGATTATTCAATTTTTAATCAAGATAAAATAATTTACAAGTGTTGAGACCCTAGGTCTCTCAATTCATATGAATTTGATCAAGCCATGGATGAATTCGTTTCCATGACCCTATGCTCCTGCATCACAAATCAAGTTGTGTTTTACTCCAAATAGTGTTATGATGTATGGTTTTGGTGTTTCGTTTGGAGAATAAAATCCTATAACAATAGTTGTTATTATGAATCTTAAAGGGTCCTAGATGAGATCTGTGCACTTTTAGGCAGTTCAACTTTCAATCAAAAGAAGCCAATAAAAATATCCTAATACTATTATGGCAATTTATATAATATAAAATAACATATAATAAAAATAAAATACATATAATATAAAATAATAGTAAAATACATATAATATATAAAAATATATAATAAAAAATGACAAGTGTATTTGGACATTGTCGCGACTCATTTCGTTTTGGACAGTTCAGTTCAATTTGGAGGTTTTTGTGAATTTGGGAGTAGGTTCGATAGACATGGCAGACAACTCTGTTGACCCGTGGCAGCAAGAGATCAACATCTTCTCCTCACCGAAAATTACCGGTATACCGTCCCTGGACACAGTGCAGAACACGCTGGAAAATTAGACAACCGGAACCGACAGTAGGGTTCTGGTTTCTCTGCCAGATGAAGAGCTGCTAGGTGTGTTTGCGGCACGACCATTAAACCCGGCCTTAGGAGGAGGCCCGTACTCATTATTCCACTCCATCGAACCTCCAAATTTGACTAAATAAACTATTTCGATAATTTTACCTACATCTTCTTTGATGGGGCTTCAGCCAATCAAATTGGAATCATAGGTGTTCATCTTTTGATCACCCAGGACCACTATTTTTTCTTCAAATTGGGTGTTGGTCTGAGTACAAACACCATATTTGAACTACTTGCTTGATGGACTCTCCTTTATTGTGCTAAATCCATGGTCCTTCCCACTCTGCACACTCATGGTGACTCCACAGCCATCATTAATTGGTTCAATAGAAGATCATAACTAACTTTACTTACACTTGATGGTTGGTGTCAACGTATCTGTGATATGGAACCTTACTTCATCTAGCTAAAATTAGTTCACATATTCAGAGAACACAATACTAAGGCTGATAGCTTATCCAAAGAAGAATTAACCTTGGCCTCAGGCCATTTTCAGTTTACTGAATTCACTGATGGTGAATGTACTGGTCAGGGCACTTTCCAGCTTTTCTAGCCCTTAACACTTGAGTATTTTATGTGCTGTTGCTATTGACATCCTTTGGATGATTAAGGTGAATGATCCCCTCATATTACTGATCTCTCTTATTTATTGCTTCTTTGGATTAGCTACTTCAGTATTAGACTTGAATTCTCAGTCTGTTGAAGGTTGGTGATGTGGATGTAGTCAAGATTCTTAGATTAGGGGTGTTACCTTTGAATGTTTGTCCAGTATTCCTGTGAATTAGCTGATCAATTGTATTCCTTAGGGTTTCCTTAGGGTTGAAAATTAGTATGGGAAAACAAGTTAGCGTTGCCTTAGGGTTCAAAATTAATATAGGAAAACAAGCATCATCAAGACAAGCTAAAAGGAATAAATCAGCAAATATTAAACACTGATATAAATGTATTTAATGTGCCAACTAGACAGATCTAGAAATGTCCGCTCTTCAATACCACTAGGAAATATGCCTCTGAAGTGTTGGCTTATGCACTTCAAATTAGCACAGAGGTTAAAACATCCACTCTAAAACTAAAATCATCTACAACATCACAAAATCATTCATGGGAAAACTAAAAACCACTTAAAGGAGATATGTTCTTTGAAGGAGATAGTCCATTAAAGGAGAACCTCCAGGTTTTGTATAGACATATATTGGAATAAATTGCAATGTTATATGTGATGCATATGCATAACATATCGTCTCAATCTTGACAACATTGAAAGGCTAAAGGACAATGGCCACAAGCATACATTTGAAGCTTATGAAGCCTACCCAATTCATGTTAGCAAAAGGCAATGCAAACAATAAGTTAGAATGGAGACTTGTATGTAACCAAAAGAGGGGCATACATTAGAATTTTTAGGGCTACCAAATGCCCACACCTATTAACCAAACTCATTCTTGACAAGATTTTTCTTTAACAAGTTATTGGCTTACAAGTCTTTCAAAGTTTTTTTTCTTATAAGTCTTTCCACGTTTTTTTTTTCTGGTATTTTTCTTTGCTTATGCCAATTTTTTTTTGGCCACGGTGCAAGTAGAACCAAACAGGTATTTGTCAGACCTATCTTCCTCCAGTGAACAGATTTTGGGAAGGCTAGAGGAAAGTGAGACATCCAATAGGTCTACATGGGCTAGACCAACTAGATGTCAGAAGATCAGAAGAAAAATCAACAAACGCATGAATTTTTTTCTCCAAGGAGGGGGGTCATGTTCCTATGATGATGAGACAATGGGAGACATTGACATGCCATTAAGGTACCAACACCTAGCGAAACAATGGGTGCCTAGCGATCTTCCTAAAGTAAACATTGATTTTTGTGTGAATGAGAGGATATATAGAATTGTACTGTCCTCATTGCATGGATTGGGCTTGTTTTGCATGGACGGCATAAAGGTTGGATATGGTAGATGTACAGAATTAATGGAGTATGTTGGACCATGTTACAACTAAAATGATTGGATGCGCCTGGTCCAATATACATGAAGTATGTGTAGATATGGGTTGTCAGCGAACTATATACAACTAAAAGACAAAGCTCAAAATAAAGGAGCAACCATGTACATGGACGGAAGGCCAAAAACAACCGGTAATATTGCGGGGTTTATAAATAGTACACAACCAAGGTATACATTAAAGCAACCCAACTGCATATTCGAGTCGCGTGAAGGAAACCATGTCTTTGTATGTGCAATTAAATCAATAGCTGCTGGCGAAGAACTGCTTATTGATTACAATTTGAACCGTGTAGATACAAACAATGTTAGTATGGTTGTGGTACAACAAACAATTTATAAGTCCTTTTATTAATTATTTTAACGTCTATATTAATTTTTGTTAGCATATAATTGAAATTATTTACTTAATTTCATGTTTCCTTATGTAACTTTTAGTATGTTTTTGATGCAAGGTTCTCTCAGGGGGACCTCCATCTCCGTAGATGTTTGTCGACCCGAGTCAAGGCAACAGGTATACATCGATATTGCCAATGTAATATTAAATTTTAGGATGGACATACAGATACTTTGTTATGTATTTTCATTAGTATATTAGGTTCATTTATATAATATTATCGATTTTCCATGCAGAGTGCTGATCAGGGAAGCCAACCGGCTATTGATCAGCCGACTACAGCATCAGGGCAACAGCCAAACACGAATGTAATTCTCCATTTCAAATACTTTAAAATCGTAAACATGTCTATCGTGACGCATTATGTTTATTTTGTTATGTATTCTTTCATTTTTATGGTTGCGTTCATGATGGTAATGTTGTCTACCTTTTTTGTAGATTGACCGGGGAAACTCCCCAACTGTTGATTAGACGACTGGAGACTCGAGGCAACCATTTAACCTAAATGTAATTCCACATTCTAAATACTTCAAAAATGTACACATATAAAACATGTAGCATAGTGTTTATTTTTGTTTTTGTTCTGTATTTGTTAGCTTATACATATTGCATTTATTGTGATAATGTTCTCTAATTTTTTTGCAGGTGGTTGATCGAGGTAAATCCCCATCTATTGATCAAACTACGCCCTCGGATAGGCGTCAGGTAATCCTAGATGTAAACCCTAATATAATTATTTTCGCACACTATATTTCCAAAGACGAAGCAATTATTTATATATTCCAATTGTAGACAGGGGATTCCGTTTATGAAATGGCATCTCAAAACTCTTTACAAAATGAGGTCTCTGGGTTAATGAGAGATAGTGAAATTAGAGAGTCTGCAGACCCATTGAGGGTGCTACAAAGGACAAGGGAAAAACAAAATGAGGAACTGGTTTTTCTGACATTGGCAGTTCCACTAACAGAAGGGCTTGAACAAAGGCTTCAATTGTTGTTACAGCAACATAAACAAATGGACGTAAGTTATCGAATAAAAATGTAAATTCATTTATAAAAAATTTATAATATTTGATTTTATATGCTATTGAACTTATAATACAATGTGTTTAATTTATAGCGTGCTATGGAGATTATCAGTGGTGGTCAAGGCAATGTTGGTCCCAGTGACCAAACCACTCCACGTACACCACATACTGCTCACATATTATCCATTGAACAATCGGCAACACGCTCTGCAACACTGCCGAGGGCAGCGGAGGGTGAAGTCGATGGTGCCCCACCCACAACAGATGTTGTAAAAGAAGGGGTGGATGTGGGGCTAGATAGAGATGTGGAAGCATTTTCTGGATCTTCTCGTGTGACTAGCAATGGTTTAATAAAGTGTACATTTTTGGTGAACAAAGAACTGCTTCCAATAAAGATAGAGAGGATTCCAGGTCATTATAGATTGTTCAATTTATTTTTTATAATTTGTGTCTAATATACCAATAATATTTTCTAATGTTCACTAATGATGGCAATAATGTTTTGCAGGAAACGATATATTTTATAAACATATATATGATTTGGACTTGGAGATCTTCGGGCCCACCATTCGCATAATGTGGAACAAGCAGCCAAAAGCTTTAAAGGATGATCTGACTAATCGCTTAGTTAGTCTGTTCGAAAAAAGATACCTTTGATACATCAAAGATACTACAGAAGGCTCGAAAACATCTAAAGATTATCCAAGACCAATATAGGATTCACCTAGAAAAGAACCCTAGGTATGAGCGCCCTCCAATGATTCCATCTATGGAGTGGAATGCCCTGGTGGAAGATGGAAAAGAGAAGGGCCTGAGAAAATCAGGAAAGATACCACCAGGTGGAACAAGGAGGTATGCACTTCATTCCAAAATGTAGTGGTAAGCCTTATTATTACTAGTTTTTATATCAATTTTGGTACATAGACTAATTTATTTAAAAACTTAATTAGGCTCTCGGACACATCTAAGGCCACAAAGGCAAGAATTGAAAAAATTGGCCAACACAAGCTTGGGCCTGGTGGTTACTCCAACTTGGCAGCCCGATATGTAAGTATCCCAAAACCCGAATCCGCATCCAAATATCATACAGATTATTATTTTTGTTTTGTTCTGACAAAAGGCTTTAAAATTAATGACATCATGCAAATATGAAGGACGGCCGATTCAAAGAATTGCCCAGTGTGGATTACATGAAGCTTGGCTTCGAACATGGCTTTGACACCGTTGTTGAACGTCGAAGAAGCTTGTCTGTGAATACTGCACGATCTTCTGCTGATCCATCTGGTGCCCAGGTATGTGAAAACTGTATAGTTTAATGATAATTTATTAATGCTCATGCAATTTTTTCCTTATAAATAAACTAATGTAAATTATTTATTCCTTTTTGTGCAGGAAAGTAACGATCCCGTTCATGTCGAGGATGAAGTACATGACCAACCAAACGAAGATCATGCTTCTCATCCTGGTAATGAATTTATTAATGTGCTACTATTTTTTATAGACCATTGCAGATGATGAACATTAATTCTAATTCTACACAATTCAACTATAGAGCATGTAGCTGCAGATCATAACACGGAACAGGTTGGGCCAGTACGAGATAATGTTGAACATGTTGATGTGCACATGGCAGGTAAAAACACACATTCGTAATGTTTTTTCAATGAATTACTCGTATTTATCAAAATATAAATATATTAATGAAAGATTTTGACATTATTGCAGAAATTCATCGCCCCTCGCCTGAAGTTCAACCTTTTGAGCAGACTAGTAGGGATATCGATGATCAGACTCCCGAAGATGTGACTCTAACTAAATATTTAAAGAGAAGAAAAGTAAAAAGGAAGTGACTAAACAAATTTTCAGTAATTCTTATTTATAAAAAAAAAATTAATGCTTTTTCCTCTGTTTTATGAATGAATGCTTTACTAAATTGTTTACTGATATTTTTTTTCTGCCATTTACTAAATTAATGTTTTAATGAATGAGTTAATGAATGGTTTTTTCAGCTATTGAATGATTGAATGGTTTAATGAATGTTATAAAGAATGATTTAATGAAATCATTTTTCAACTATTGAGTGAAATAATTTGCATTGTAGATGCATTGTTATTTGCATTGTGAAATAGTGAAATAAATTGTTATTTGCAAGTATAGGCATTGGGTTTGGGGAGTTGAGAGTGATGTGAGGGGGGGGAGGGGCCATAAGAGCTTACACCTTCACGTGGTTGGTCCTATTTAGTATAGAATATTAAATTATTCTCAAAAAATAGAGGAGCTCAATGAATGGTTAGGAAGAATACATTAAAAAACATCTATTTCTATATTTTTACTGTGTAATTTTCACTATTGCTATTTGACTCCTCCATTGGAACTTGTTGTAGATAGCGTTGAGAAACATTTCCATAGTTAAGAGGAAAGAAATGGAGTTTTGATTAGATCGATGGCCTTATACACATAGTATTTTTGGCTATCCATGTTTTATCAGGTGATATATTCTTACTAATTATAATTTTTTGCTTACATAATTTATGTTAGATGATTATATTTTAAATTCCTTGATTAGATTAAGCAATTGAGTGTCATTTAATGTTGCTTGAGGATTTTAAAGAACTCAATTACTTGAATTGAATTAGTAAATGATAGATGTTATATAACATGTTTATATAAATGGTTGGGCATGATAGCTTCGGAGATAGATTGTTTGAATACTTGGTCAATTGTAGCAGGATGCATTTATTTTCACAACACAGTCATGTCTTCATTTTATGTTTTCAAGATGCTTTTGAACAAATAATGGCTTGTTTCTACATCATAAGTCCACATTCAATGTTTTCAAGATGCTTTTGAATAAAGAATGGCTTGTCTCTACAACAAAAGTCCACATTCAACAGCCTTTGCAGCAAGAGTTTTTATATACCGAAAAACTAACATTCATTCTTTATTTGTTTATGGATTTTGCAATCCTGCAGATGCAAGATGTGGACAATAGTACACTGTTAAAGTGGACTCTTCAAAGGTTACCTTGGAAAATATAGTAGATCTTCTTCAACGAGCTGAAGTTTGTGTGTGTGCTTTTGATATAGAGACAATCAAGTTTCCTTTCAAGTTCCCTAATTCCGAATATGACATGAAAATGATGATTTCACACATGGTGGATGGGCAAGGCTATCTTATTAAAAATCTAGAGGTAAAAACACTTGGCATTGTTTTATGCCCATTGATCAGCCTATCCTTTGTTTTGGGATTTCTTTCAGCTGTGTTTTGGGATTTTTATTGTTTACAGATTGATGTTGCATTGATTGTTATGAACATCGTTGTTCTTCTTTAGTTTTCCAATTCCTTTTCGTTTGTTTCCTGAGTGTATAGGGGTGGGGCATTGAAGACTTGGAGTACACTCCAAAACCAGAATTTGAAGGAAATTTCAAAGTAGAAAATGTGCCAAATGAGGTATATCTACCATTTACTATTTACCCTAAGACTATAATTCTAAAAACAAGTATTGATCCCCTGGAAGTTTGCTAGACTATTCTATTGTATTATTCTACTAGTTGTTTGGAATTTGCAAGAGTGAAGTTAAATATCTACTATACATTATTAATAATGATTTAAGGTAACATACTCTGTTGTTTATTTGTCTCTTTGCTATATGAAGTGGTTATGTATTTGTAGGATTCAATCTTATTCTATATCCCTTCCTTGAGCAAAGCTAGACTATTCTAAAAGTATTGAATGCCTCTTGGTCAGCAAGTTTATTTCTGTTATTTTTTTATCTTAGTTGTTTCCTTTGGTCCCCTCTGTTTAGAGACTCTATAGGTTCAGTGTCCTCCATCATCACTTATTAAGATTGGGGATGTAAAGCACTCTTTGCATGAGAGCTCTTTCTTATAGAGAGAGAAACTTATGCAAATACTTATACAATTATCACAATGCATATAAAGGATAAACACAATTCTTTAGACCCATTTCATCTTAATCATGTTATAAAATACCACCCTTTAGAACTTTAGTTAACTCAAAATGGAGGTGAGGGACACAGACAGTAAATGGGGACTGCTTCATTCCACTTTCCAACTAATAGTATCACCCAGAGAAGCACTGCATTGTGTTCAACGAGGAAAACTTCATTGCAAGCAACCTTTCTCTGACTCTCTCGAAAGCCAGGTCACATAGGCCATTTCTAACTAGGTAAGTTGGAACATGCGGACATGGGATTACGTTACCTTTGTACATGTGGTCCACACTACTGTGAATTTGTGTTCTAATCACCTACCCTTAGCACATGTAATGTCTCTAGTTAAGGAACATTCTCTTAAAGTGTTCATGGATTGGTTAGATTGGACTTTGTCTTGTTAAGTGGTCCACTTGTAGACTTAGTATAGGGTTTGCTTGTAATTACTCTCTTCCTTATTCCATAAATAGAAAGGAGGGTGCTTCTCTTGAGGATATTGGGTTTCTATTTTGTGAAAAGTAAAGTTAATAGTAAAGTAGTTGTGATAACTATATGTGCAAGGATGAAATATATACTTGACATAGAATCCTCTAGTTTTCTACCACGCTTCCTTCAGTAGTCAAATTCTAAGTTGAAACCATGTGGCCGTAAGTGAAATTTTTCAAATTTTTTTTTAAATCCATCAACAGGTGTCGCCTTTTCGACGTTCTTCCGACACTCTGGTCAAGCCATCCGACGGTCGTGCCATGACTCCAACGCTTCCTCCCGTCGGACGACCGATGGCTCAAGTGACAGACTACGTTGGAAGACCGAATCTTCTAGTGTCAGAGTGCGTCGGAGTACCGACACGGTCGGAATTAAAAATCGACGACACCGCCATTTCTCAGACACTTTTGGCTATCGGACGGCCGACTCTTCAGGGGTCGGAGGACGTCGAATTTTTGATGGTTTATGCAATCTTGGTTGGCACTTCGAAAGCAATACAGGACAAATATGCGACACAATGGTATTTCGGAGCTTCAACCCTTATTATTCATCAGTCGAAGATCCAACATTACGCCACCAACAGCAAAAAAAGGTGTATGTGTCGAATACCCGACAGGTTAGTGTCGAATTTCAAGCATGGTAGCCGTCGGATTTTGGCCTCAAATTCTGTAGTGTATATGGTTTCCTTAACCTATGGTTTGCCTCATGTGAGATATTAGTTCATATTATTAATGTATAGTGTATTTTATGGATTTTTTGTTTGATGTATCCTTTTCGTTTAGGATTAATTGAGTGGTTTCCTATTCTTATGAAGTAGTTGGGATATTATCCCTAACAACTAGATTTATTATTCTGTTCAGTCATAAATTTTTAGGATCTTGCATCCTAGTCTGTTTTTCAATCAAGTGGTTAGCTCCCAATATTTGATACCAATGATATGGTAGATCCCACCAATGATGTGGGAACGTCCCACTCAAGATCAGAGTACTACACCAAAGGTGTGCAACACAAAATATCTAACTAGATTTTATTAAACAAACATGGGATTATATATCCTTACATGAGGAAAACTAACTCAAAAAACTAGGAGGCAAGACCCTAAATAATAGCAATTGAACACAAGAATAGAGTGATTTATTAGGCATAAGATCCCAACTACTCCATAAGAATAGGAAACTAATCAACTAGTCCTTGATAATAGGAAACTAAAAGGATACGTTAAACAAAAAGCCACAATAATAAATGCACCATACAACAATAATATGAGACTAATGTATCATGTGAGGAAAACCATAGGTTAAAGAAAACATATAATTAAGAACCCCTATTTCCGTAACATAGGTTAAGAAAACTAGTTGGTCAAAGAAAAAAAATTGGATCAAAGAAAGAGTTAACAACATTCATCCTCCTCCAACGTTTTTAGATTAGCACCATCAACACCTCCTTACCATAAAATTGTCATCTTTTTTTCTCAATCTTCTTAATCTTCTTCTCATGTTTCTGCTAAGTTTTGTTAATATTGTAAGAAACAAGGACATGAGAAGTCCAATTGTTTCAACCTGAAGGAGAAAAAATAAATTGTACAGCCTCCCATTGAGGATGATGACAATACTCCCATTAATATCTCTAGTGAAGACACCATCTACAATGAGTTGAATCGTCAACTCAATAAAGGTACCTTGTTGCAACATGCGACTACCCAGACAACCAAACATAGTTTATTTTTCATACATGCTTATCTCACTCATATGTTCTCCATTACTTGTCTCTTCGACAATGACTCCCAAGAGAACTTGATTTCCAAGTCCATTGTCGATAAATTGTGTTTGCTAGTGGTCCTTCATCTTCATACATATGCACTTGGATGGAAGGACCATGGTTATGTTGTTGTTGCAACCACTACCCCAAAAAAAATTGTGATTTAAGGGCCCCCCTTGAATTTTTAGCTTTTAGGTTGCCCTAGTTTGATTTTGCTCTCCGAGAAGTTTTTCATGACTTAGTCTTTTTTTGCACGATTGCGAAACCTTTTTTTGAAACTCAGGTTTTTCACCCGATTTATCGGATGATCTCCTCAAGTCTAGCCGACACGACAGGGAAACTCATGCTGACCTTCCAATTTAATGCTTGTTCTTCACGGAGTTTTGGAACACATTTTTGAGTTTGTCAAAATGTCGGGGAAACTCGAGAGTTGGAGCTGATATTTTTGGCAAAGTTTTCTTTTTTCTTCCTGACAGTTTGTTTGAAGATCTTTGTAGAAGCCTCTAGGGAGTTTCTTTCATTTTCTTTAGAAAACGGTATCGGGCCAACTAGGGGAGTCGAGACGATTCAACCAGAGGGGTTTGATCTTCTTATCCACCAGCCTCTTGTTGAGAGATTTTTTGTAAGTTCGCCAACGAACCTTTCAGGATGATGTACTGATAGCGTCAGCAAGACTCATGTGTTCAAGTTGATGTGTTCAGATGCATTGTTCTTTGGAATCCAATAACTTTCTGCTAGTTTGGTCGATAAGGTTTGTGATAGTTCTTATTGGGATCCCAAGAATGGTGTCGTAAGCACTCCCGTAGTGGAGCCGACGCCGCCACAGATGTTTTATTTTTTCCACCGATAAAGTATTAAAGGATCTTTTCGATAGGGTTATCATCAGCAAGAGTATCTAATTATGTTGGGTCCACCCAAAAATTTCACAAATCACTGTCACGCCCTTCTCAGTTTTGTTCTTCAATGCAGATGTTTTGCCGATAAGTTGCTAACTTTGGCACTAAAACGGTGTTTTACCTATGGGTCATTTGATCACCTTCTGCCGCATTTAATGTTGTTTACAACATATTTTTCTTTTTAAGCCTCAGGAGGTCTATTTTACGATTATCACCATTGTCATTTGGGAGTGTTCCGAGCTATCAATCGTTAACCGAACTTCACCAATTGCGCGAGTTGTTTCCTAACCAACCGTCGAGCTACCAACTTCCAGGTAGGATTCGAAATCCTTCCAAGTCACTCTTCTTTTGCTAGTTTATGCGAGTGAATGGGTGTCCATTGGGGTTTTTTCTTATGGAATTAGGGTTCTTGGCATTTATAGTCTTATCTAAACCTATATAAAGCTGGTTGTTAAGGTACTCAGGCCTGGAAGGTTCCCTGGTTTCTGTCTTCACGTTGTGAATCCCGACCTCATGTTTCTTTTTAAGCTATCAAACCTCATAAGAATTTTCCCTGGGTTGTTTCACCCTATGAACCCTTGCTCTCGATTGTCATTCCTCTTAGCATGGCCGCAGGGGTTTTTCCTCACCTGCTCCGCACGACTCACCTCGCCGCTCAGGATGTGAGCGTTCAGATGTCAGGTTTGTTCATTTGTGAGGCGTCTAGTTGAGCATTTGCCAACTGAGCCACATCTGGTTTAGGTTATTATGCAGCGAGAGGGTAGGTTTTCACCATTGGCCGAGGTAGGATTTATGTTTTTCCCCAGACTAGACTTCAGGTCAGCCCGTTTGTTGTGTAAATCCATAAGCCGTTGTGGGGGTTTGTCCCATTGGTTTCCGTGGGGAGAATCCCTAATTTAATATTAAGAGCGAAGTGTTACCCATTCATACAGTGCACAGAACGATTTTGGCTAAGAACTTAGGGTGGACATTATGTTTCCAAAACTTGAGTTCTAAAACCCATGCAGCATGAGAATTTTCGCTTCTGGAACGAGCTAGTCGTGACCTAATATTCACCTTCTAGTTTTGGAATAGTCTAATAACTTTTACTTCATACTGCAGAGATGTTTGAAGATGAGTTGGTAAATGAATTTTATTGATTAATATCTCATGATTATCATCTAGAGTTTCGCTCATTATCTTACATTTTCTTTGGTTCATCTCAATATTTAATTTAATGATGCATGCATGATGACAATTAAATAACTCTAAGACCTGTTTTGGTGTGTTTATGGCAGTTTCATCCTTCATACAACAACATGCCCAAGAAAGAGAAGAAGAAGGCTCAGGCCACAAAAGGTGATCCAGATGTAAAAAATTGTGTCCAAAATGGAAATCATCTACAAAGACACGAAGGCTATCACGGGGGTTGAGCCAGAATTCAGATGGGGCCAAATTTATTAGATGATCAATGGAAAGAATGTCCAAATGTAGGTTTGGAATACCTATCATTGTATGCCAACATCAAAATATATGCCATTACAAAAGTGGCTACACGCCCTGAGCTGCTCCTGCGTGCCAAAGTTATCGATTGGATCCTCTCTCGAGTGGATGCAGCTACTATGATAGTGGAAAACTCGAAAAAGAAGGTTATTGCCTCTTTTAACCCTGCCTACATCGCCAAATCCTACAAGCAACCAGAACCATAGTTTTTCATGACAGAAATATGATGTTTCCTGGGAAGCAGTTTCGCCATAAAGCTTCAGGAGAATATGAGACTGCTAATCTGCGCACCCCATACCAGCTCATAGCCCTGATGCTGAATCTGATTTTTTGTCGGAAAAATGGAAAGTTTAATAATATAATATAGATTCCAATCGTATATCATGTGTCCATGCAAGGCACCATATTCAACTGGGAAGACATCGTGTCAAATAGCCTATCATCCTGCATAGTCGGTGCGTTAGGGGGTCTGACCCTAAGGATGTCTGAGCTCTACATGGGTTCTTTCTTGATTGATTGTATCTTATGCAGCCATTCATTCCCAAAGTTAAACTATGATTGGGAGCCAACCAGGACCTCCGTGTACTCTACATGTCAACTCTTGTGCGCACACAGGTATGTCAGTTTTTACAAAGCTATCTACGAATATTTTTTGATACCATTATACGAGTTGATATTTCTTGAAGAAAGCAATTGCATGTCCGAAGAAGCACTAAATGTTGTAAGAGAATATGGAGAGTTTTTCATCTCCATGGAAGGTATGTATTTAAGGAAGGTATGGGGGATACAAATCTCCTTCCTTTCTACCAAAGTATGCCACAGATTATGTTATTCACAAAGAGGTAGTGAGGCAGTTGTATATAGATGGGATCAAGAACTTTCGGTTTGACAGTAAGAAAGTCGTTTATCCACCACTACCATTTTGCATTGGAGGTTATAGGTTTACCAAGATAAAAAGTGCTCCTGATTTTGTTAAAGAATTAGAAAACTTCCATTTCAGAGAGAAGAGTTTTCATAGAAACGATGCGTGGGACAAAGTGTCAGCATACTGTGCATCTGCGGGAGTACACTTTGAAGACTCCCGTCATTTTGATAAGGAGGAAGCAATATACAACAATGCATGTAACATGACCACATTGAGCAAAAGGTTCAAGAAAAATATCATAACCACAGGAGGCAATGACAGTAGCAGTCACACCTCCGAACAACAGACAAAAGAGAAAGAAGCTGCCAAAAAAAAGGAGGAGAAAACCCGAAGCTTAGTCGAGGGAGCAGAAAAATTGATAGTTGAGGAGGAAAAAAGGCAGAAAGATGAAGAAGCACTAAGGAATAATAAAGAAGAAGAAGAATAGAAGATGAGGGAGGAAGATGAAAGGATGCAAAAGGAGGTTGTCTGAGCAAGGAAAGAGGCGAAAAAGGAAGCTAAAGAGCTTAAAAAGAAGGAGCAGGAAGACTGAGACCATGAAGATCTGGAGCAGGACCAGGCCAATGATAATATAGTGGATTATTCGTCCCATCAAGTAGCACAATGACAGGAAACCCAGATCCCTCGGTAGAGCTTGGATTGATACCTTTTATTCCATCCCGTGAACAGGCTGTAGCAAACCTAGACACAATCTTTTTTGACTTGGAAAAGAAAAGAATTATGAGGAGAACAAAAAAGAAGATGAAAATGGGTGATCAACCTGTGGAAGTCATGGTGACTGAAAAGATAGTTATGCATAGGACCGATGGAGATCCTCGACTTCTCGCAATGGCAGGTATAGTAGCAACCCAAGCCAATGCAGTTAATGTCGGTAAGATGGTTGAGTATATTGAGCAGTATAAAGAGAAGATGTCCTAGATGAAGGAAACTATGAGAAAAGAAAGAGGAGAGGGACAATATTTAAAAAGGAAACATGATGCTATTCTCTCAGAGTTTGAGAAACTCAAGGAACCATATCAGATGTTGGAATCGGACAAGGATACACTAACACTGTCAGTTGCAATCAATGAAGGAGAAAAGAGAGATCTTGAAAGCAAGGTTTCAGTGTTTGAAGAGCAGAAAGCCGCGGCCAACAAGAGAGAAGAATAATTAGAGACTCATAATATCCTGCTAGAAACGCAACTCAAGGTGACAAATGAAAAACAGTCTGATGTAACTCCATTCCGCAGTCAAGCATGTTTATTGCAAAGAAAAATAAACCAAGTTCAGTTGAAATTGGCAGGATAATACATAAGATTAAGCAGATAGAGGACCGGTTGAAGGAGATAGAAAATGAGTCATCAGAGTTCCAAAAAAGGTTAACAGGAGTTATAGAACTTGTACAAAGTCAGTTAACTTGCATTGGAGCCAACACGGATTTTCCTGACAACATGCCCAAAAAGGATACAGAAGGATTAATGATGGAGCTGGCACTCTTGAATTTCAGCAGTAGAGCAGCAGAAAGATTAAACACATCAATTGAAAAGACTATGGAAAAGTGTAAATAATTCTACAAGAATATGTGCACGACACACAATAAATTTCAAGCTTCAAAAGCAACCCAGGTTCATAATTTTCCAGACAAAGATCAACTTATGAAGAATCTACATGACAAGTTGCATACAAACAAACAAAGCATTCAGAAGAGTGAAAACATTGGTGAGGAAGTAATCGAAATCTGGGTTGGGAAAGCTTCAGTCCATAAACATCTCTTTGAAGAGTTGTTGAGGAAGACTTCACCAAAGGTAAAGGAGATAGAATCTCAGCTGGCTAAACATGAATTGAATGCATGTTTGTTGGAGCCAGCATACTATCGAATCATCAGGGAGGAAGCTCATGCATGGAACATTTTTATTAAGAAACCAGTTGGGTCCACATAAGAATTTGTTTTATATCCATGTGGAAAATTTTGTAAATTATTTGTTACTTTCTATTTTCCTAGTGCATGTCACTAGAAGACAAAATTTTGTAATCGAGGAGTCAAGGAATCCTAAGAGGCTAGGGTAGCTAAAAAGTCATATGTATTTTGTATAAATAGGGGTAGAATAGATATTAGAAGGGGACCTTTTGTAGTTGATACATGCTGAAGATATTTGTATTAGAACTACTTCTTTTATAAATAAAGAGAATCAAATTTTGCTGGAGGAAGGACTGCACAAGCTTCAAGAAGGATTATGTGGATTGATGAATGTGAACTATTTCTGTTTTAGCTTGCTACATAACTGTGAGATCATTCCAACCTGTTGAATTATTTCTGCGGTTTATGAATGGTTTTATTTCCTATTTCGAATCTTATGCAATAAATGAGTAATGGATGTTTTAACTTAACAAAGCTATCTTTGTGTTATCTTTCTGTTCTGTTTATGTATGAAGAATTTAACAGCTACTTGTAGGATTCTACATGCAAACAGTACAATATATTACTCATTCTGATATAAATGTTCCTCCATGTGGATAGGTTAGATATAATAGATTAGAATATATTAGTTGTTTCTTTTATTTTCTAGAGTGATTGTGAGGCAAGAGCGGTAAGACGGGAGGTAAGAACCTGCGCATCTCTATTGAGGCTCTTACTCATTATTCACTTGAATTTAGTATAGGCAATTTCATTTCATCCCTAAATATAAAATCATATAAATGGTGGATTGGGCCGCAACCAGTAAAACAAATTTAAACTTTCTTTAATTCTACGGTAATCGGGCCGATAACTGGATGGATTCCCCATTCCAAACGATAAACGATCTAATTAGGAATGTCTATTGGGCAGAATATCTACTGTCAGTACCTAGGATTTTTCCAAGAATGAAAAATTTTGGTGCTAGAAGGAGGGCCTCCAATGCATGGCTGGCAGAGGAAATCCGTTTACTTGAAACTATTCTGCTGGTGATAGCTCTGAGACTAGGTTCCCTAAAGATTTCATTTCCGAAGAATGAGTAAACCATGAAGTAGAAGTTACAGAACACCTATACACTGTTCCTTTCGAATTAGTTAACCACTTGAGGAGACACACAAGGTCTTATGTAGAAGCTTGGAGGATTGCATACAATCCCTAAATTACCAAGAAGGCGAGCTCCCAAAAGGGTACCCGCTTACACGGAAGATTCAATTTTGGTGGGAAATTTGCAAGAATTAGTGAATTTGTCCTTAAAAGAGATCGTTCAACCACTTGATTAGTTGGGACCTGATTCCCCGGTTTATCAGTCAGCTTTTCAATCACATGTTCAGTCTCCATTGCAATCTCCTCATACAATCATGGTTGGGAATATACCCCTAAATGCTAATCAACCCATGAATCCTAATCCACCACCAGCTTGGAGAGCCAACACACCACTCAACCTGGTTGCTCCTTTACATGCTTTGCCTCATAATGCAAAAAAGGAATTACCTAAGTTTGTCCCCAGAAAAGGCATTTTTGTGGATGATCACCTACAAAGTTTTTATTTTGTTTTAGAACTGTTAGCAGTGGAGCATGAAGCTGTAGTATGCAGACTCTTTCCACATACCTTTGAAGCTAAGGCTTCTGCCTGGTGTTTTGGTTTACAAGCAAACTCTATAAAAAATTGGGATACTTTTGAAAGAATGTTTAAAGGCAAGTTTGGTAGTCAAAGAACCACTGCCACTCTCATGAAAGAATCGCTAGCTCTGAGGATGGATAAGAAAGAGAAATAGCAAGATTTTAGAAAGAGATTTTTTGCTCATTTGAATAATTTTAGTGCTACAATAAGGCATGTTGAAGAAACTTTAATAGAGTACTACACTTTATCCCTTAGCCCAAGCATAGAAATGTTTGTTAAGAGGTCACCTAAACCTTCTTTGGTAGAAACTTATTAAGAGGAAATAAAGTAGA
This sequence comes from Pseudotsuga menziesii, assembly GCA_001517045.1. Lineage (NCBI taxonomy): Eukaryota > Viridiplantae > Streptophyta > Pinopsida > Pinales > Pinaceae > Pseudotsuga > Pseudotsuga menziesii. The sequence continues at coordinate 558,337 of LPNX010834407.1, read as the reverse complement.
ATCTGAACTTGAAAGCATAAACAAACACACTGCAGAAACAGATGTTAGGAATTTCAGCAGTAAGAAACCTTTGTTGTTGACCATACCTAAAGATGAGAATTCAAGTGAATTGGAAAACGTGGTTAAAATGGTACAAAATCTATCAAACAAGATTGTCGATTTAGAAAATGATAAAGAAGCCAATTCATCTAAGAAACAGTTCAAACCTTTTTTCAAGAAAATAAAGGAAGGTAGCACATCTCAACCACCTATATATAGTTCTTCTCTTTTAAACTTTAATGAGGTAGGAATGGATAATTTTGTACTTTTCATCAAGAACCTCATTCTAAAAAAAAGTTGTCCACAATGGATTAATTCAATGACTCTGGTTATGAACCAAATTTAGATGCTCAAATAATAGAGCTTGAAGTTAAAGAAGAAAAAACAAATGAACCAGAAGAATCACATGAAACAATGATGGTCTTATGGGACTGTGCACCTACACTCGGGTTGGATGAAGAGGAACCTATAGAAGAAATTCATCTTTCAGCAGTTAATGTCACAACTAGAGGCAAAGGACCAATAATGGATGAAATCCTATTACTGCCTAGGATTATGAAGATACAAGAAAGTATGAAGAAGATCAGCAATAATACCCAAACACCACCTAAGTCTTATTTGGTCACGACAAAAGATAAAGTTATAGCAGTAAGTAAGCCTGTGAGTATTGCGAAAAATAAAGCAGAAAATAATAAAAAGGGTCCAGCAGTATGTGATATGGGATATGACATAATAGAAGACATCAAGAAAACAAAAGCAAATATCTCTCTATTTGAAATGTGCAACTTACCTCAACAGAGAAAGAAGATCCTAGAAGCTTTTGATCAACAACCAAGTAGATCCCAAGATGATATTCAATCAAATAAAGAAATCAATGAAGCTAGCATTGGAGGAAAGTACAAATCTCATACTTTACCATTTTTATTATATTTTGAGATTTTCAACCATAATGTGCATAATTGTTTGGTATATTCTAGAGCTTCCCCTAATGTCATGCCTCTCTCAGTTTGTAGAAAGATAAATTGTCAACCTACACCCTCTTCATGTAAGATCATTCAGTTGGATAGATTAGTAGTCGAGGTAGTAGGAGAAATGAAGAATGTGTTGATTGGGTTATCTGCCGATGAAAGGGTCTGCCAGTTTATAGATATCATGGTGGTAGATACACCAGAAGCATATGGTTTGATATTGAGCAAGGACTAGTCTGCAAAACTGGAATGGTACTTTACAACTGACTGCTCGCATTTGTGGTTTCCCTATAAGAACTATCAGAATCAGATCAAGGTGATGAAGGAACCACACATGAAGCACAATGTGACGCAATTGGAAGGAAAAAATCAACCTATAAATTTCTCACATTCAGTTTTGGGTAACCATTTCATAGAACTTGAACCTCAAAACTATCAAGTGGAAGAAGCCAGTAGTGATTTAGATACACAGTACGAACTCCTTCAGTTTTCACAGACTGGTAATATTGATTGTAATATAGTTAATTTAGTTTCTAATTTGGAGAGTAACACTAGTCCTGTAGAGTTAGAAGATAATTTTTGGTTGTTATATTTTGACGGTTCAAAAACTCGAGAGGGATCAGAAGTAGGTTGCGTCCTGATTGATCCTGAAAAGAACAAACATTTTCTCTCTTGTAGACTAGAGTTCGAATGTACTAACAACACAGCAGAATATGAAGCTCTAGTCCAGGGCTTGAAAAAAGCCATTGAATTCAAAGTAAGAAATTTAAAAGTTCTTAGTGATTCTGAAATAATTGTCAGACAAGTTCGAAACACAATTCATTGTCTGTCACCACACTTGAAAGGCTACCAATCTGAAGTCTGGGATCTTATAACAAATTTCAATGCTTTTAATATCAATTCAATTCCTAGATTGCAAAATGCAGCATTTGATTTGTTAGCTACTTCTGCTGCAAGATTAGTGCCTACTAATAATAAATGCTCAATGGAATTGATTTTCAAGCCATCTATACCAGACAATGTCACAAATTTGAGAGTATTTGTTGATGATCAGAAAATCTTGGAATTTTTAACAAATGATGAGACTTTCAAGGACTCGATGATTGATGATGAAGAACATCAAGCCAAGCTTCAAAGTGGGAACTTCATACCTAAAGGGGTAATAACATTGGAAGGGATGTTTGATTTGAATAGCAAATTCAGAAAACCTGCCATTGTCAAAATGAATAGTTCATCTATGCAGTATGAGCTGGTTAATCTTGGGACAGAAGCGGAACCCAAGTATGTGAACTTGGGAAAATGTTGTTCACTACGCGAGAGAAGCAAATTTATTAGTTTATTTCAACAATAAAAAGATGTTTTTGCTTGGACATATGAGGATTTGAAGACTTATGATAACCGCATCATCCAACATGTTATTCCTATTAAAACGGGGGTGAAACCATTTCAGCAGCCACTAAGGAAAATGCATCCCAAGTTGGAACCCCGGATCCAAAATGAAGTGAAGAAGTTACTTGATGCAAAAATCATTTTCATATTTAGGCACTCAGAATGGGTGGAAAATATGGTACCTGTAAGAAAGAAATCTGGTGAAATAAGACTATGCGTATATTTCAGGAATCTAAACCAAGCCTCAGAAAAGGATAATTATCCAGTCCCACCAATGGAGCAAATCTTACAGGATGGTTTCAGGTTTTGAATTGTACTCCCTCTTAGATGGGTTTTCATGTTACAACCAAGAGCTTGTAGCTGAGAAAGAAAGGCTGAAAACCACATTCTGAACAAAGTGGGGGACTTTTGCTTACAGAAGGATGCCCTTCGGTCTTATCAATGCGAGAGCCATTTTCCAAAGGAAAATGGACATAGCTTTCTGGGGTTTAATTTTCCACAATGTGGTAGTTTATCTGGATGATGTAACAGTTTTCCCTAAGAAGAAAGAAGATCATATGTTTCATTTGAAACAAATTTTTGATCGTTGTCAAAAATATGGTATCTCTCTAAATCCTAAGAAATGCGTGTTCGCAGTATTAGAAGGAAAACTATTGGGCCACATTATTTCTAAAAAGGGAATCTCCATAGACCCAGAGAGGATAGAAGCTATAGCACAGATTCCCTTACCCCACAATAAAAAAGGTATGCAATCCTTCATGGGGACTATAAATTTTGTTCAAAGGTTTGTTTCTGATTTTGCACAAAGAATAAATCATTTGCAACAACTGGTAAAGCAAAGTGTACCATTTAAATGGACTGACATAGAGAAGGGTGCATTTAACAACATTCTAAGCGGAAATAGCTCATGCACCTTCTCTTAAAAGTCCTTATTTTGAAAATGATTTTATCCTGTACACTTTTTCTTTTGATAACTCACTCGTAGCGGTGCTTACACAAAAAGAAGAAAGGGGAATGAGTGCCCCATATCATTTATGAGCACTCGGTTACAAGGTGTTGAATTGAATTATCCTGCCATTGACAAACAAGTGTATGCAGTATTTAAGGGAGTGAAACGATTCAGGCCTTACATTCTTAAGAATAGAACCAAAGGAATTGTTCCTCACCCGGCTGTCTGAACCTTTTTTGTACAAAAATAATTGGGAGAACGAAGATGGAATTGGGTGACAACGTTACAAGAATATGATTTGGAATTTAAACCAGCCACTATTATCAAAGGAAAGGGGATTTGCAAGTTAATGGTTGAAATTCAAAACAATGAAGATGATGATTGAGAAAATGAAGCTGAGTTGCATATGATTAATATATGTCCTATCTTTATAGCTCCATAGTCTTAGTACATAGATCTGATACATTACCTCCAACAAGGATATTTACCAGAACATTGGAATTCTAAACAAATAAGAGCACTTCGTTTAACATCAACATATTATTAGATAATTGATGGAGTTTTTTTCAAGAATAACTATGATGGAGTATTTCTGAGATGCCTAGAACAAGAAGATGCATCTAAAGTTGTTAAAGAATTTCCTGATGGTCCTGTTGGAGGACATATTTCAGGAGATAATATTGCACACAAGATTCTAAGGGTTGGATACTACTAGCCAACTTTGTTTAAAGATGCTCATGCTTATGTAAGAAAGTTTGACACATGCCAAAGAAGCGGTGGGAGACTAGCAAATGCAGCTAGACCATTGCAACCGATCATTGTTTCAGATCCATTTGAACAATGGGGAATTGACATCATTGGAGAGATTAATCCAAATTCTTCATTAAAACACAAATACATCTTAACAACCACTGATTACTTCACAATATGGGTGGAATCAATTCTGTTACGTAAAGTGAATGAGGACGCGGTCATAGACTTCTTATAAGAAAATATCATGACCAGGTTTGGGGTTCCAATTTCATTGGTTTTTTATAATGCGTCTTACTTTTCATCGATTAAGCTAACTGAATTTGTTAATGAAAAAGGAATGAAGTTGCATTATTCTGCTAATTATTATCCACAAGGTAACGAATTAGCTGAATCAACTAATAAAAACCTTATTGGAATTTTAAAGAAGACTATCATAGAAAATCAGAGAAGTTGGCATGTAGCTCTTCCAAATGCACTTTGGGAAGATAAGGTCACCCCCAAGAATTTATTAGGCGTGTCACCTTATACTCTAGTTTATGGGAAAGAAGTTATCCTCCCCCAGAACATTTTACTCCCATGTTCTCAGTTAGCCCAAGCATCACGAGGGTCTGGTAGTGAAGTTTTACAAGCTTGAATTAATACCTTGATGAAACTGGAGGAGTCTAGGATCAAGTCTAAGGAAATATTTAAACACTAGCAGGAAATTGTTAAAAGGTGGTTTGATAAACATAAGTCCGGGAAGGGAAGTTTTGAAGTTGGAGATTTGGTTCTTGAGTGGGATCACATGCATGATGAAAATGGAAAACATACAAAGTTTCAACACCTATGGGTTGGACCATTTCATATTGCTGAGAAGTTAGGCCCCTTGACCTATAAGTTACAAGATTTATAGGGGTGGGAATAGAATCTTCCTGTCAATGGTCTGGTTCTCAAACCTTATTTCACTTAGTACTGTAGGAGCTCTTTGTACATAAATAAACATTTCTTTTTGTTTTATGTTTTCTTTTAGTATGTTTACTTTCTTTTTGTTGATTTTTGTTTCTCTACATTTGATTTATTTCAATATTTTGCTTTAGTTTAGTTTTTATTTCAGAATAATATAGCTCAATATTTGGTGCTTTGGGGACATTGGAATCTAGATAAAATGCCAAATTTTAATTCAGGAACTGCTCATTGGGATTTATCTATGTCAATTTTTTTATCAAAACAAGATTCTTTAATTTGATAAACTATTGAAGGGAAGTTACTTTAAGAACACATTGAAGTCCTATTTTAAACCCTATAAAATAACTAAGGTAGATGAAGTCTATAATACTATTTTGGGGTTCCATCCACTGCACATTAATATCTGTCCTAGGAAGCTCGTCGAAAAATACCCACAGAAAGGAAATAGAATGGGCAGGTGTATGGTATTCAAAATAATATCATGCCACAAATGAAATCCAAAAGGATTAATATAAAGAGTCAAATGTTCAAAAAAGAAAAGATATATCAAAAGGATATATTGAAGACATAAATCAGTAAAATGATTGGAATCCTCAAATAGGTTCTTCTCCATCCGTGAGCTGAAACAAATTATTACTCACACAAAAGGACACCCTGGATGGAAGAACCTAAATCAAATTTCAAATACAAAAGGAGTAATCCAGGAAGACTCAAAAGACAAAAGTCTTAAGCATCAAAAGAATGCAAAAGGAATGGGAATGAGGAACAAACAAATACATATGCCAAAACTATGTTACAATCCTGTGGCATCACAGTCGGAAGCAACCAAATACAGAGGTAACCGAATCTCACATTTTTCCCCAAAAGAGTTATCGAAACTTTTAAATCCTGGTTACCATACCCCACGGGACTACAATCAATGATATGTTCTAAATCTTACATTCCTAGAGAAGTCTGTATTTTTTAAATAATCTTGAAAAGGACTGGATAAGTTAGTCTAATGAAATGTCATAACGTAGTTTTGTGTTTTGAAAGATAGTTTTTCCAGAGATCTGTGTTCACCATCCATTCGCCAATTGTTGCTGCTGCAACCACTACCCCAAAAAAAATTGTGATTTTGGGCCCCCCCTTGAATTTTTAGCTTTTAGGCTTCCCTAGTTTGATTTTTCTCTTTGAGAAGTTTTTCATGACTTAGTCTATTTTTTTACGATTGCGAAACCTTTTTTTGAAACTCAAGTTTTTTGCCCGATGTATCGGCTAATATCCTCGAGTCTAGATGACACGACGGGGAAACTCATGCTGATCTTTCGATTTTATGTTTGTTCTTCACGGAGTTTCGGAACACATTTTTGAGTTTGTCGATACGTTGACGAAACTCGGGAGTTGGAGCCGATATTTTCGGTGAAGTTTTATTTTTTCTTCCCAACAATTTGTTTGAACATCTTTACGGAAGCCTCTCGGGAGTTTTTTTTGTTTGCTTTAACCGAAGGTATAGGGCCAACTCGAGGATTTGAGCCGATTCGACCAAAGGGGTTTGATCTTCTTATCCGCCAGCCTCTTGTCGAGAGTTTTTTGTAAGTTCGTCGACAAACCATTCGGGAGGATGTGTCGATAGCGTCAGAAAGACTCATGTGTGCAAACCAATGTGTTCGGACGCATTGTTCATTGGCATTCGATAACTTTTGGCTAGTTTGGTCAATAACGTTTGAGGGAGTTCTTATTGGGATCCCGCGATGATGTCGGAAGAACTCCCGTAGTGGAGATGATGTCACCGTGGATGTTTTATTTTTTCCCCCGTTAAAGTATTGAAGGAGCTTTCCAGTAGGCTCATCATCGGCAAGAGTATCCAATTACGTCGGGTCCACCCCAAAAGTTCGCTCGACATTGTCACGCCCTTCTCAGTTTTGTTCGTCGATGCAGATGTTTTGCTGATAATTTTCTAACTTTGGCGCTAAAACGACGTTTTACCCGTGGGTTATTTAACCACCTTCTACCACATTTAATGTTGTTTACGGTGTTTTTTTCTTTTTAATCCTCAGGAGGTCTATTTTACGATTATCACCATTTTCATTTGGGAGTGCTCCGAGCTATCAATCGTTACCCGTACTTCACCAACTGCACGAGTTGTTTCCTCACCAACCGTCGATCTACCAACTGCCAGGTAGGATTCGAACTCCTTCCAAGTTACTTTTATTGTGCTAGTTTATGCAGGTGAATGGGTGTTCGTTGGGGATTTTTCTTACGAAATTAGGGTTTGCCTAGGTTCTTGGCATTTATAGCCTTATCTAAACCTATAGAAAGCTGGTTGTTAAGGTTCTCAGACCTGGAACATTCCTCGATTTTGTCTTCACGTTGTGAATCTTGGCCTCCTATTTCTTGTTAAGATCTCAAACCTCATAAGGATTTTCCCCAAGTCGTTCCATCCCATGAACCCTTGCTCTCGATTGTCATTCTTGTTAGCATGGATGCAGGGGTTTTTCCTCACCTGCTACGCACCACTTGCCCCGCCACTCAGGATGTGAGCGTTGAGATGCCAGGTTTGTTCATTAGTGAGGTGGCCAATCGAGCATTTCATCGACTGAGCTGCCTCTGGTTCAAGTTATTATGCGGTGAGAGGGAAGGGTTTCACCATTGGCTGAGGTAGGCTTTAGGGTTTTCCCCAGAATAGAGTTTAGGTTGGCCCGTTTGTTGTGTAAAGCCATAATCCATTGTGGGGGTTTGTCCCATTGGTTTCTGTGGGGAGAATCCCTGGTTTAATCTTTAGAGAGAAGTGTTACCCATTCATATGGTGCGCAGAACAATTTCGGCTAAGAGCCTCGAGTGGACGTTGGGTTTCCAAAACTTGAGTTCTAAAACCCGTGCGGCATGAGAATTTTCGCTTCTGGAACGAGCTAGTCGTGACCTAATATTCACCTTCTAGTTTTGGAATAGTCTAATAACTTTTACTTCATACCACATAGATGTTTGAAGATGAGTTGGTAAATGTATTTTATTGATTAATATCTCATGATTATCATCTAGAGTTTCGCTCATTATCTTACGTTTTCTTTGGTTCATCTCAATATTTTATTTAATGATGCATGCATGCTGAGGATTAAATAACTCTAAGACCTATTTTGGTGTGTTTATGGCATTTTTGTCCTTCATACAACAACATGCCCAAGAAAGGGAAGAAGAAGGCTCAGGTCGCAAAAGGTGATCCAGATGTAGAAATTGTGTCCAAAATGGAAATCATCTACGAAGACACGAAGGATATTCCGGGGGTTGAGCCAGAATTCATATGGGGCCAAATTTATCAGATGATCAAGAACAAGAATGTCCCAAATACACATTTGGAAGACCTGCCATTGTATGCAAACATCAAAAGATCCACCATTACAAAAGTGGCTACATGCCCTGAGTTGTTCCCATGTGTCGAAGTTATCGACTGGATCCTATCTCGGGCGGATGCAGCTACTATGATAGTGGAAACTCGGAAAAGAAGGATGTTGCCTCTTTTAACCCTACCTACATTGCCAAATCCTGCAAGCTACCGACACCACAGTTTTTCATGACAGAAAAATGGATAAAGGATCTGAATTTGGACGTGCTCGACTATACTAAGAAGATGATGTTTCCCAGGAAGCGGTTTCGCCATAAAGCTTCAGGAGAATATGAGACTGCTAATCTACGCACCCCGTACCGGCTCATAGCCCTGATGATGAATCGAATTTTCGGTCGGGAAAATGGAAATTTTTATAAGATAAGCTAGATTCCAATCATATATCATGTGGCCATGTAAGGCATAGTATTCAACTACGCAGACATAGTGTCAAATAGCCTATCATCATGCATAGTCGTTGCGTTAGAGGGTCTGACCCTAAGGAAGTATGAGTTCTACATGGGTTCTTTCTTGATTGATTGTATCTTACGAACCCATTCATTCCCAAAATTAAACTGTGATTGGGATCCAACCAAGACCCCTGTGTGCTCCGCATATCAACTCTTGTGGGCACACAAGTATGTCAGTTTTTACAAAGCTATCTGCAAATATTTTTTGATACCATTATACAAGTTGATGTTTCTTGAAGAATGCAACTGCATGTCTGAAGAAGCACTGAAGGTTGTACGAGAATATGGGGAGTTTTTCTTCTTCGAGGAGGGTTTGTATTTAAGAATTTATGGGGGATCCAAAGCTCCTTCCTTGCTACCAAAGTATGCCATAGATTATGTTATTCACAAAGAGGTAGTGAGGCAGTTGTATATAGATGGGATCGGGAACTTTTTGTTTGACAGTAAGAAAGTCGTCTATCCACCACTACCATTTTGCATTGGAGGTTATAGTTTTACCAAGGTAAAAAGTGCTCATTATTTTTTTAAAGAATTAGAAAACTTCCATTTCAAAGAGAAGAGTTTTCGTAGAAACGATGCGTGGTACAAAGTGTCATCATAATGTGCATCTGTGGGAGTACACTTTGAATACTCTCATCATTTTGATAAGGAGGAAGCAATATATAGCAATGCATGTAACATGACCAGATTGAGAAAAAGGTTCAAGAAAAATATCATAACCATGAGAGGCAAAGGCAATAATAGTCACACCTTCGAACAATAAAGAAGCTGCCAAAAAAAAGGAGGAGAAAGCTAGAAGGTTAGTCGAGGAAGTAGAGAAATTGATAGTTGAGGAGGCACAAAGGCAGAAAGATGAAGAAGCGCTAAGGAAGAAGAAGAACAGAAGTTGAGGGAGGAGGATGAAATAATGCAAAAGGAGGATGACCAAGCAAGGAAAGAGGAAGAAAAGGAAACTAAAGAGCTTAAAAAGAAGGAGCAGGAAGAATAAGACCATGAATATCTGGAGCAGGACCAGGCCCATGATAATCTAGTGGATTCTTTCGTCCCATCAAGTAGTAGAATGACAGGAAACCCATCTCCCTCGGTAGAGCTTGGATTGAGACCTTTTATTCCATCCCGTGAATAGGATGTAGCAAACCTCGACCAATATTTTTTTACTTTGAAAAGAAAAGAATTGTGAGGAGAACAGAAAAGAGGATGAAATCGGGTGATCAACTTGTGGCAGTCATGGTGACTGAAAATATAGTTATGCATAGGACCGATGAAGATCCTCGACTTCTCGCAATGGAAGGCATAGCAGAATCCCAAGCCAATGCAGTTTATGTCGGTAAGCTGGTCGAGGATACTAAGTAGTATAAAGAGAAGATGTCCTAGATGAAGGAAACTCAGAGAAAAGAAAGAGGAGAGGGACAAGATTTAAAAATGAAACATGATGATATTCTCTCAAAGTTTGAGAAAATAAAGGAAGCATATTAGATGTTGGAATCGGACAAGGATACACTTGTTGAAATACTGAGAGGCGGGTGAATCAGTATTTGTACTATTTAAAATTTTAATCAAAAGCAGGTTGTTGATCACCAATCATAGCACATCATCAATGTGTATAAAAATAACAAGATGCACAGTACACAATAGTTTTTGACGTGGAAACCCAAGTTATGGGGGTAAAACCACGGAAGCCTTTTAAAAATAGTTTTCCAGAAATAACTGGAAGGAGCGAACAAATCCCTTATTATATAGACTTCAATTTTCCAGCTTCAACTAGAAGGAGGCTATGACCCCCTGATTTACAGGCTACGACCTGAAGGAAGCTGCCACTCACNTTTCCTTGCCCCGTCCTGCCACCCTGATAAGAAGAAGATTGTCGAACCTGTGGACCTGTCACATACCAAACTCTGCTGCTGATAACCTCTGCACTCTAATCACTGTCAAAACATCCCTATAGTTATTACTGCAACATCATCTTTCTACTCATGTCATAACCATCAATACTGCTGGTCAAGCTACTTATCAATACTGTTGGTTACTGTCAAGTCATCAAACATCAAGGTCTAAACATGTCATCATCAAGTTCTGATAATCATCAACTCATCTCATCATCATCATACAATATGCATCGTTTATGCATCATCAAGAAGTATACATCATAGTACATAGGAGAGAGTCATCACACCATGGCATACATGTACATCATAGAGTGCATAGTGTAGTATGCATCATCACATCATCGCATCATAGCATTTATAGGAGAGTGTGCATCATAGTGTTCATCACAGCATGGGAGAGCATCATATCATTGTCATCATAGAATGTAAGAGTTTATCATCACTTTATAGCATACATATCATTTCATGCTTCAACTTGTACATTCACTTGTACATTGATACTTGGACACTTGAACATGTGTACACTTGTACATACCACTTTACTGTACATATTCTTACTATATATACACTTGTTTGTACACTATATACACTTACATTCACTAAATATACTTGCATTCTATTGTACACATACATTCTTCACATTACATTTGTTTATATATCACTGTATATTCAGATACTTGTTCATACTCAATCCATACTATATGCATCAATACATCACTAAAAAACATACCTTCAACTGTGTAGTAGATTCAATCAGGATTGTGGACTGTTTTGTTAAACCCGGAAAATAGATGTCTCTGTAGAAGAAAATCGGACTGACTACTGCTTTTTATGCCCACCAATTTCACCCTCAGACCAGCAAGAGTAATCTCTGTTCAAACTTCAAATCTCCGTGGAAACGTCTTATGATGTAACCCCATGAAATTATCCTGAGTCTAGCACTAGCGAGCTCCTTCAGTACTTTGTTGGATGATGTTTTAACCCATGCAAATCCAACATTGCACTACCTTCAAAAAGATCAAAGCTCAAATCCTCCTTTGTTGCTACACATGCATACTTTCAAGAGCTTGGGATTGTCTTTCTGCACTAAAAGAAGAAGAACTCACTCTTACTACTAGGTAAGAGTCATTGTCACTTCATAAAACCAGCGAAGGTCTCATCCTCTGTCCAAACATTTGAAAACCCTTACTCGAATCAGCAAATTTACCAAACAAAAAAAAAAATTATACTCTACTGCTGTAAATAAAAACGTGACTGCTCCTAACTGCTACAATTTTCCTCAGTCACAAGACACCTCAGTCCACACCTTCAAAAAGGGTTCTACTGCTACAAGCCACCAAACTCAGATTGTTGAAGTTCAAACTTGAACTATGTTTACCCTTAGAAAAATCGCAAAAACCAGAATATAAGAAGTGACTGCTGCTACTAATATTTCCACAAAAAACTTAGTCCCCAACTCCTAAGACCCGAAAAACCTCAGTTACACTTTTCCTAGCGAAATTCCTCAGTCAGACAGTTATATTCGTTCATATGTTAAGTGACCAAAGGTAAGTGTATTTATACACGTTGAGGGAGAGCAATTTGGGGAAGACTTGATGGAGTTTAAGTATTTAATTTTTTAAGTTGTTTTGGCCATTAAATAGGGTCGACTTTATGAGGAAGATACTTAACATTTCATTAATTAAAAACAAGGTTTTAAATCAATATTTAATGGGTTCAAGTGGTAAACATTGAAGTATTTTTTTTATTATTAGTATTTTATTTATTAGTATTTTTTTTAAATGTTTAAATAACTTTTAAAGGTGTCTTAATATACAACCACAAGGGTTCAAGGTTGGAGTATAGAAGGGTAAACAATGTGTTAGCATGTTTTAACACATCATCACTTAATGGTAAGGGTTTAATGGTTAGGGGTCACTATGAGGGCTTCAAGGGTTAGTGTAAAGGTGCAATGGTCATCATTATGCAATATTAGGGTGTTATTAGTATTTTAAGGGAAAGGCATACAACAAAGGGTAGAATGTAGGCTTAGGGACCAAGGTTAAGGTTTTGAGGGTATTTTGTTAGGTCATTAGAGTTACCACAAGTGAAGACACATAACCATCAAGGTGTGGGGGTGCCTAGGCTTCTTCTAGGGTATCAGGACCTCTATAATACGCAAATGATCACTAAAAGGATCATTCGGTCTCTTTCAACTTCTTCAACCCACCAAGAACAGATTCTAGGGTAATAGGGCATGGTTCTGGTGCTGGGGAACCAATGACACAACTGGGGAACCATCGAACCAACTTGGGGGTACTTAACCACTCTACAGGGTGTTCAGGGCTTTTGCCATTTTCCCAAGGGCTCCAAGGGCTTCATACTTGGGCTTGGACAAAGTCAAAAGGTCTCCTTTGACACTGACACTTACTCAACCCTCAGAGGCTCCTCAAGGGGCAACAAGACACATTAACACCCACCTGTTGGCATCAATGACAATTTAGTCAACAACACTAACACTATCAGTTGCAATCACTTAAGAAAAAAATAGAGATCTTGAAAGCAAGGTTTTGGAGTTGGAAGAGTAGAAAGTCACATCCGACAAGAGAGCAAAAGAACTAGAGACTCATAATACCCCGCTAGAGAAGTAGCTCAAGGTGGCAAATGAAAAACAACCCGATGTAACTTCATTCCGCAGTCAAGACTATTTATTGCAAAGAAAAATAAACCAAGTTCAGTTGAAATTGGTAGGAGAAATATATAAGATTAAGCAGATAGAGGCCCAATTGAAGGAGATAGAAAATGAGTCATCAGAGTTCCAGAAAAGGTTAACAGGAGTTACAAAACTTGTGCAAAGTCAGTTAAATTGGATTGGAGCCAACACAGCTTTTCCTGATAACATGCCCCAAAAGACTACAAGAGGATTAAAGATGGAGCTAGAACTCTTGAATTTCAGCAGTAGAGCAGCAAAAAGATTGAACACAACACTTGAAAAGACTATTGAAAAGTGTAAAGAATTCTACAAGAAGATGTGCACGACACATAATAAATGTCAAGCTTCAGAAGCAACCCAAGTTCAGGATTTTCCAGACAAAGATCAACATGTGAAGAATCTACATGACAAGTTGCATACAAACGAACAAAGCATTCATAAGATTAAAAAAAATGGTGAGGAAGTAATTGAAATCTGGGTTGGGAAAGCTTTGGTCCATAAACATCTCTTTGAAGAGTTGTTGAGGGAGGCTTCACCAAAGGTAAAGGAGATAGAATCCCAGCTGGCTAAACATGGAATTGAATGCATGTTTGTTGGAGCCAGCAGACTATCAAGTAATCAGGGAGGAAGCTCATGCATGGGGCGTTTTTATTAAGAAACCAGTTGGGTCCACATAAGAATTTGTTTTATCTCCATGTGGAAAATTTTGTAAATTATTTGTTACTTTCTATTTTCCTAGTGCAAGTCACTAGAAGACAAAATTTTGTAATCAAGGAGTCAAGGAAGCCTAAGAGGCTAGGGTAGCTGAAAAGTCATATGTATTTTGTATAAATAGGGGTAGAATAGATATTAGAAGGGGACTTTTTGTAGCCGATACATGCTGAAGCTATTTGTATTAGAACTACTTTTATAAATAAAGAGAATCAAATTTTGTTGGAGGAAGGACTACACGAGCTTCAAGATGGATTATGTGGATTGTTGAATGTGAACTATTTATGTTTTAGCTTGCTACATAACTGTGAGATCGTTCCAACCTATTGAATTATTTCTGCAATTTATGAATGGTTTTATTTCCTATTTGGAATCTTGTGCAATAAATGAGTAATGAATGTTTTAACTTAACAAAGCTATCTTTGTGTTATCTTTCTGTTGTGTTTATGTATGAAGAATTTAACAACTACTTGTAGGATTCTACATGCAAACAGTAGAGTATATTACTCATTCTAATATAAACTTTGCTCCCTGGGGATAGCTTAGATAGAATAGATTAGAACATATTAGTTGTTTCTTTGCTTTTGTAGAGTGATTGTGAGGAAAGAGCGGTAAGACGGGAGGTAAGAACCTGTGCATCTCTAATGAGAGTCTTACTCATCATTCACTTACATTTAGTATAGGCACTTGCATTTCATCCCTAAATATAAAATCATATAAACGGTGGATCGGGCCGCAACCAATAAAACAGATTTAAAACTTTATTTAATTCTACGGTAGTTGGCCCGCTAATCAGACGGATTCCCCATTCTAAACGATAAACGATCTAATTGGGAACGTTTATTGGGGAGAATCCCTACTGTCGATACCTAGGATTTCTCTAGGCATCAACAGGTTTATCTTCCCAGATCGCACACACATGCACTCTCTCATTTTCTTTTGGTCCTAAATTTATGGATAGTCACTTGTGATGTCATTGATATGGGATGTTGTGGACTATTGCTTGGTGGACCTTATCAGTATGATCATTCACCCAATATGATGTTTTCAACAACACTTACTGCATAACGAGAATGTCTGGTTTCTTATTCGCAGTACATTTGAATTACCACATTAGGTTGATCCATTAAGAGGCATTATTTGACTTTAATCTAGCAACCTTATCCACAACACCATTATGTTACAGATGTGTAGCCCCGGGTTCATTCAACAATTTCAAAGGACTCATGTACATCTCCTCCTTTAGCATTTTCTTTGATCTATCATCGGTCTTGGTTGCCTCAATATACCACATTAGGAGGACCTTCTACAAACTTCAAAGTTTCTTACTTGTCATAGAGTTCTCATTCCTTAGTAGTACATATTTGGTAGCCTCTTTGCATTGGTTCACAAACGAGTTCAATGTCTTTTATCACCTAAGGTTTCCCTTTAGGTTCACAATACTCTTCATTCAAATCATATGAAGCGATTGAACATTCACAATGTCATCAACACATCATGATGCAACTATTGTCCTAGAGTATCATCTTTTTCTTATCATAGATCAGTTTCCTTGGATTTCTCAACTCCAAATGAAACAAGAGTTTCCTTCTCTCCTGAAAGCATTGGAGGCCAATGCTTCTATTGTTGGGAGGAAAAATAGGGTTTCTTACTTATATGTTTTCCTTAACCTATGGTTTGCCTCATATTATGATTGTATAGTGTGTTTATTATTGTGGTTTTTTTGTTGTTATGGCATTTTAATAGTTGAGTGGTTTTTTGTTCTTATGGAGTAGTTGGGATCTTAGCCCTAACAACTAACTCTAATGTTGTGTTCAGTTGCTACTATTTAGGATCTTGCATCCTAGTTTCTGAGGTAGTTTTCCTCGTGTAAGCCTATATAAGCCCATGTTTATTTAATAAAATTTAGTCAGAGATTTTGTGTTGCACACATTTGGTGTAGTACTCTGCTCTTGAGTGGGATTTTCCCACATCATTGGTGGGATTTCCCATATCAGTGAATTCATCAATGAAGGATGGGGGCTTAAGAGAAAATACATCACTCATATCTAAGTGATAATCAATGAACTAGGAAGAAGACTCTTCAATAAAACTTTGGTAGCCTTAAGCATGGTGAATAGAAATTTTAAAGAAAAATAAAAAGATAAAGTGGGGTTGGGTATGAGACTTGTCCAATAAAAGCTAGCACCTAATTTCTAACAAAGGTTGAATAGAAATTTTATAGAAAAATAAAAAGATAAAGTGGGGTTGGGTATGAGACTTATCCAATAAAAGCTAGCACCTAATTTCTAACAAAGGTTGGTGGTTTTAAAGGTGGTGGGATTCAATTTCAAATGGTAGCAATAAGAGATGACTCAAACTTTATTCTTTTCATCAGAGCTTCTTCCACTCGAGCAAAATGTGAGGGAAGAGGAGCTTCTTGTACATTTAATGGTGAAGCATCACAAAAGCTTCTTCTCCTCAAATTATTGATGTAAAATGTGAGGGAAGGGGAGGTTCTTCTATGTTTAATGGTGAAACAACATTGGTTGAGCTAGGAGGAAGAACCTTAAGTACATTTCAAAATCCTCCTTATCAAGATTATGGAAATGTTATTAAGTGGAAACACAAGCAAAAAGCTCACATTTAATAATAAAAAAATACTATTTACCTAAATGATTCAAAAATCCTTCAATAGTAATAGTGTGCTTTTTATGAAAAGTCATAAAATGCATCCTTCATTTTGAAACAAATCCAAATCAACTATTTTCACATGGTTGGCTAACTACTATTGAAAGATTCTACTCTCCAAAAATCCTTCAAAAGTATGCTTCATCCTGGGCAAATCCAAATCCATTATTTTCACATGGTTGGCCAACGATTGAAAGATTCTCCTGGTGAAAACATTTGAGTTAAAGAGGACTAGCAAGACCATGTCCAATGGTTTAAGGGAATGAGATTACAGCAAATAAGTTTTGGGGTTTGCAGAGTTCTTTCAATGCACATCCTCGATAACACCAAATAAGTTTGGGGTTTGACGAGTTCTTTAAATGCTCATCCCTCCACCTCATCGTTAGAAAAGGATCTTCTCCGTAAACAACCAAATCCATCATCAAACATTAACATTCTCAAAAGATCTTAGATAGTGTTCCCTCCCTAAGTTCCTTTATGTGGTTTTTTTAAAAAGTAGAAACAATTGAATTTTTAAAAATAACCCTATATCAAAATGTAAACATCGATTAAAATAATAGTGGACAACATCAAGTGAGCCACCATGGAAACTTTTAACTTCAAATGCAAGAATTTGGACTCATCCCATCTTGGTCTCCAAAATTATGAATTAAGTTCATCTTTGATGGGATTATATCTCACTTCTAGCTTAATTGAGAACGCAAGAACCATTGGATAGATTCAGTTCTCCTTTGATGGCACACAACATTTGACGAAAATTCATGTTTGATGAGGGCGAGATGTCAATAATAAATAATATCCCTAAGCTGCATCCCTTAGATTCCTGGATTGAAAAATCAATAACCATGTAAAGTTTGAAACCTTGACCTGGATTGAAAAAACATTAACCATGAAGCCTTGGCATTGAGTAGCTAATTCTCTCAAATACGAGATTAAGTCATTTTAAAGGGCACTCGGGTGATTATAAATCATACCAAAGAGAATGATCCATGACCGTTATCATGACATTATTGGCAAAAGTAATTGGATATAAATACTGTGATTTTCTCATTTAATAATTATAATTATGTTAAATTATATAATAATTTATCAATTATAATTATGTTAAATTACATAATAATTTGATAAATAAAATTTGCTATTATTAATATTAATACATTCGTATCTATAGTCTATAATATTTATTTTTTATTTTATATTTTGTTCTATTTTTTATTTGTTTAAAATAAAAATAATTATATGAAGACCCACTGATAATTTTATATTTATATTTTGTTCTATTTGTTTAAAATAAAAATAATTATGTTTTATATTTTGTTCTTTTATTTATTTGTTTAAAATAAAAATAATTATGTGAAGACCCACTGATAATTTTATAGATAGTGATTTGGCCTAAACCTGTATGTGTTAAAACGAAAAAACAACGATAAAAAGTGGGGTTTATATGTTAAAACGAAAAAAAGATGGGATTGAGGGTTTATATGTTAAAACGAAAAAAGATGGGGTTGAAAGTGACATAAAAAGTTAGGATCAAGGGTGTGAACTAGTGGTGAAGGGTGAAGGGATTTTTTTATTATCTATTAATGTTTTGTTTGAAATCAAATAATTATGTGAGGATCGTGTGATAATTTGATAGACTTGGAACATTGTGATTTGGCCTAATTTTATATATGTTAAATGATAAAAGATGATTTTATATATGTTAAATGATAAAAAGATGAGATTGAAGATGGGAGCAAATCGTTTGAACCTCACCGGCATCCATCAAGCTTACCATAATTTTGAAAAAAAATATTAAATAATAATAATATTAAAACTCAATTAAAAAATATTAACTTAAAACCAAAATCTATTATATTATAATTCGTTTGAGCATATTCCCAAGGTGGTCGAGGACGGACCTGCGAGCATTCCTCTACTCCATCTTCATTTAATAGACCTCTCTTTGCAGGTAAGGATGAATGTATTCAGCTCTAAGGCATATACAGAGATCCTAAAATAAAGCTCCAAAACTAGCCAATTTATTGGAGTTGATGAACAGAAGCTGGTTCGGTTACAAACAGGAGATTTCAAAGCTCCAAAACTAGCCCATTTATTGGAGTTGATGAACAGAAGCTGGTTCGGTTACAAACAGGAGATTTCAAGAGTTGTTTTGATTCCCGGATTTATTTCACTAAATCCCATAAATAAAAATTCTTTATCAACAACAGGCTGCCCATTGGATTTATAGTGAAGCTGCGAATCTTCTTCACGTGAAGATTCGGGACGTTCTTAGATAGTTGAAAAGTGTTAAAAAACTCATGTTCAACGGAGCTGCCTTTATTCACTTTATTTGCCAGGTACCTTCCCAGGCATCACTTTTCTCGTTCGTTTCTCGAATATTTTTTCCGAAAATCCAGTCAAAGTCGAAAATCTAGTCGTTCGTTTCTCAAACATTTTTTCCAAAAATCCAGTCAAAGTCGAAAATCCAATCAAAAAGTTATTGAAATTGCAAAGACATAAATTAATAAATCTATTGTTAAGATTGCAAGATTGCACAATTGAGATGTAACATAATAATATTTGAGGCCACTGAATCTGTTCAGTAAAAAAATAGTTTTCATTAGTTTTCAAAAATGAAATATGAAAATGAAAATTTAAGATTTGTTTTCAAAAATGAAATATGAAAATTTAAGATTTGACCAGAGATCAGAATTCTGTCATTGATTCTGTCATTAATGGGCCAAAAAAACTAAAAATATCTGAAGGAAAAATTAAATCACTAAATTCTGGATTATGTCAATGACCATAAAAGTCATAAGTGTCGAAACGAAGAATCCACATTTAATAATAATGTTTAGACAGCTACTTGAGAAAGAAGTACGAAATACAGAATGCAAATTTAATAATAATAATATGTTTTATTGGTTAAGAGCCTCTAATTGCCCATTTATATTTAGAGATGGAAACTGTGGATGTTGTTCCCAGAACAATAACAATGCATCATCCAATTAAAATGCCCGCAACCTTAATCCTTGGAAAAATCACTCGAAAAATGATCATATTAGTGAACATAGACAGCTGTACCCATTGCACATACGATCCAAGGCGTATGTAATGAGATACAATGTTGAAAATACTAAAAATACATCTCACAGTTGAAAGAACCTGAAAAAAATAAGTGACATCTGCCTCCGGCTTACATGGCCGGATGGCGCCTTGCTTACGGAGAAAGCAATTTAGAAAGGACTCTCCACCTTTTCAACAGAGCGTTGAAATTGTCATTTGGCAATAGTGTACAGAGGAGATTATCCGATTGCCCAAATGAATGTGGATAGCTGGAAATGCTCTAGAAATAACAAAATTTATGTAGATATACAAAGAGGGTTATAACCATGAATAGCCCATAGAAATTTAAACAAGACATTTGCTGCAATATTTGATTATTGAAGAGTTTTCACGAATGCAAGCAACGAATCCACGTCCCTTTTTTCAGAGGGATATTTGATAGCTTTTGAACTGTGCTTAGGAAACAAGAGAATGGTTGGAAATGTTCCCAGCTGCAAATGTTGTTGACAAAACGATTTATGTTCTCCATCTGCGCGAAATTTGGCGACCTGACAAAAAGGTAAAATTTAATAAGCTAAAGTGAATGAATAAGTTCGGCCATTTGTATCTTGCATGAAAGGCCAAAACATTTTTTAATGCAATGTAATTACAAAGTAGAACATCAAATTGAAGGATGACGGATATACTCCCAGCTAAAATATAAACCTTGAAAATTCCACCAGAATGGTAAGATTATATGGTATAATGAAAAGTGTGGGCCTAATTCATATTAATATCAATCTCTAGAACCGAGAGAACGAGTAGACATGCCAAATTTGATACAGAAGGGATTCCTTGACTCTTTATACTTTGTTAATGTAAAAAGCTTACAGATTCGGAGTAGCTATAGTACACTCTGACCAAGCTATTGATGATTAGTTTCTTTTTGTCGTTGGGAATTCTCTCTTTACCAAGGTAGCCATGAAACAACTCTTTAGTGTACAAAAAGATCTTGCCAAAATCGTTCAACTAGGTTGATAGAAACATCAAAAGAAGCAATTCAATATTCATGGCCAAGTCTATCTTGCACTTGCTTTAAAAATATTCTGAGAGAAATGGCACGAATTTCTGATCCTTAAAATAATCTAGCAGAATTTGGCTATTGGATAAATAACTAGTGTATGTTTTAATGAGCATTTAGAAATTTTGACAATGGGTATGAACCCTCTTTCGATTTTCACAGGCAAGAATTTGATAGCCATTCACTAGCATCGTATTAAGAACTGATTCATATTTATGTTGAAAGTGTTGATTATTCTATATAAGAAAAACTAGTGAACCAAAGGACTAGCTAAAAGTTGAAAATTTTCACAGGAATGAAAATCTTACCTTAACACCAGACTCTTTAAGATTATATGCTACTTCGTCATAAGATGCCTCCATTGCCTGACGGAAAGCACAAAATTATAAAACTCAGTTAGTCAACTACAAGCAACGCGTAAATCAGTGCCTAGAGTTTAGTATTCATGGCTCTCCATTCTTAAAAAAAAAACCATTTCTGATTTATGTCGACAAAAGCACATTTATCAGTATCATGTTATTCATCTGATTTGGTATCTTCCATATGCTAGTAAAACATTCTGACAATAAAGCTAATGTATGCAAGGAAACCTTGATAAATCTATCAAATACAATTAACCAGACATGCCTTGCACTTCATGTTAATAGAGACATTCACTTGGGGCATTAACTGATTGCAAAAAGAAGTACTACTAGATTTTAAATTTTCAGTCACGGCTCAGAACTGTTTATAAACTTAACACACAACTTCCAAAGAATGTAAATACCAACCTGACAAAATTGACACCATGGCGCATAAAGGACTACAAGCCATGCTTCTTTCCTTGCTTTTAAGCTTGAAAGCCTTTCGATGCCTTCTCTTGTCAACCTCAAAACATTTTCACTAGAGAAAAGATCACCAGCTCCATTTGCAGCGTGCACCGAGTTCCTGTTATCTCCTTGTGACGTTTCAATGTTTCCCTGCAAAACCAAATGTTATGTCAGACAGAAAACCTTAAGAAAATGTGTTACTAATTTCCTTCAGAATCGTATATAAGCCCGTAAAACTATAAACAGAACCAATCATAGATTCATATGTACGGACATGGCCATGTTTTGACAATTTGTGAAAGCTCTCACAAGAAGACTCACAAAAATAAACCAAAGTGTTACAGATTCATGAATTAGCACTAAAACATCAGAATAGACATGACGTAAATTCAATAGCTTGTGATATCTAAACGAGTTAGTCAACGAGCTAGAAAAAACTAAATCCCAACTAAAAGATGATGCAGACAACTAAGTTTTTAAATTACTACAATCAGATCGTACATGGTTGTATAAAGTCCCAGAAAACTCTCCTGCGTGACCATGTAGTGTCAAATGCAAGCTAGAGACTCCTCTAATAAATAGCAGTCTGACCATAAAAGTGAGCAAGAATTATCACGTAGGCCATGTTTCCAAAATATCTCTCTGCCAGAAAGGGTCAATCGTTCTCTACAAAGTAGCTCATCATGTATATGCTGATTCAACAAGAGGCTAAAGGATAACAGAAATGATTAGGATGCAACATATATCTTCAATTGTTCAGCAAAAATTTGTTATCGCATGCCAAAAATCCAGAGCCAGAACATCTCCCAGTTCCAATCATACCAATCAGGATAGTATACATTTATCTGTGGGCACCAATTAAACAAGTTGTGTAAGGCAGAATAGTTGAACGAGGATTCTGTCCTTGTGATTTCTCATCCTATCTTCAGGTGATGTTGGTTGGTCAGTTTATTACTTAGGGGAATTCTGTTTTTCTATCTCAATCTTCTATAGCTATTTGGCTTTCAGGACCTCAGAATGCTCATCTCTGTATGTGATAATAATAGTGTCTGTCTGCGACAATAGAATCTAGATCACCATGTTCACCAAGATGGTTCATGATCAAAGTACTCATAGAGGTATATGAAGAAGCCCAACTGGTAATATTTTATTGGTGGTGTTGCCGTCTAATACACACCTTTGGTAACATGGCAGCAGCGTCCTTGGGGACAAGTCATAAACACACCTTTCGTAACATGGCAGAAACGTCCTTGGGGACAAGTCATGATTACACCTTTCGTAACATGGCAGAAGCGTCCTTGGGACAAGTCATGAGTACACGTTCCCTTCCTTTGTTAGGAAAGTCCTTCCGGGTCCTTCCCCTCCTTTGTCGGGCAAGCAACCTTAAAGCCCGTATTAACCTTAGGAAAGTCCCTCTCCTTTTAGTCAAGACCTTAATCATTGTAAGCCGGTCCAGTGCTTGGTTTGGATACTCCTGGGCTGGCTGATTGGCTAATCACGACTTGACCGCTGGGCTGGTTGCTTGGCTAATCGAATGGGCTTGGCTGAACGGTTCGGAACATGAAGATGGCATTACTTATGATTTCATGAGTACACATTACTCAGCAGAAATATTCAAGCCACTGGGTGCATCTTTGGGGGCAAGTCAATGGTGTTAAGTGAGAGTACTTGACTCATGACTTGCCCCAAGGACGCACCCAGTGGCTTCAATATCTGCTGCCACATTACCCAAGGACAGTACTTTACTCTTTACTTTCACCAAGATTGCACCTAATGGCTTGAATATTTCTACAACATTATCTGAGTTGTGTATTGAGTGGCAAGGGCAAGTCACGAGTGTCATCAAATGAGGTACGATACTTAACTCTTGACTTGCCCCAAGAATGCACCTAATGGCTTGAATATTTCTACCACATTATCTGAGGTGTGTATTGGGAGGCAAGGGCAACTCATGAGTGTCAAATGAAAGTACTTGACTCGTGACTTGCCCCAAGACACACCCAATGGCTTGAATATCTGTCACATCATTAAGACAGTACTTTACTCTTTACTTGCCCCAAGATTGCACCTAATGGCTTGAATATTTCTACAACATTATTGAGTTGTGTATTGGGTGGCAAGGGCAAGTCACGAGTGTCGTCAAATGAGGTACCATACTTTGTGTCAAATGAAAGTACTTGACCGTCAAATGAGGTACCATACTTTGTGTCAAATGAAAGTACTTGACTCGTGACTTGCCCCAAGACACACCCAATGGCTTGAATATATGTCACATCATTAAGACAGTACTTTACTCTTTACTTGACCCAAGATTGCACCTAATGGCTTGAATATTTCTACAACATTATTGAGTTGTGTATTGGGTGGCAAGGGCAAGTCACGAGTGTCATCAAATGAGGTACGGTACTTTACTCTTCACTTGCCCCAAGATTGCACCTAATGGCTTGAATATTTCTACCACATTATCTGAGTTGTGTATTGGGTGGCAAGGGCAAGTCACAAGTGTCGTCAAATGAGGTACGGTACTTTACTCTTGACTTGCCCCAAGAATGCACCTAGTGGCTTCAATATTTCTACCACATTATCCGAGGTGTGTATTGGGTGGCAAGGGCAAGTCACAAGTGTCGTCAAATGAGGTACGATACTTTACTCTTGACTTGCCCCAAGAATGCACCTAATGGCTTGAATATTTCTACCACATTATCTGAGGTGTGTATTGGGAGGAAGGGCAAGTCATGAGTGTCATAAAATGAAAGTACTTGCCTCGTGACTTGCCCCAAGACACACCCAATGGCTTGAATATCTACCAAGCCAAGACAGTACTTTACTCTTGACTTGCCTTAAGATTGCACCTAATGGCTTGAATATTTCTACAACATTATCTAAGTTGTGTATTGGGTGGCAAAGGCAAGTCACGAGCGTCGTCAAATGAGGTATGGTACTTTACTCTTGACTTGCCCCAAGAATGCACCTAGTGGCTTGAATATTTCTACCACATTATCTAAGGTGTGTATTGGGTGGCAAGGGCAAGTCACAAGTGTCGTCAAATGAGGTAATGCACCTAGTGGCTTGAATATTTCTACCACATTATCTGAGGTGTGTATTGGGTGGCAAGGGCAAGTCACGAGTGTCGTCAAATAAGGTACTGTACTTTACTCTTGACTTGCCCCAAGAATGCACCTAGTGGCTTGAATATTTCTACCACATTATCTGAGGTGTGTATTGAGAGGCAAGGGCAAGTCATAAGTGTCAAATGACCATACTTGACTCGTGACTTGCCCCAAGACACACCCAGTCTTGTGGCTTGAAGGCTTCTGCCACGTTACCCAAGGACGGTACTTTGACTCTTGTCTTGCCGCAAAAATGCAACCACTAGCTTGAAGATTTATGCCAGGTTAACCAAGGTGCATATTAAGTGGCAACAGGCAGCATGATGAAAACAAATGAACCTCTTTCAAGTGAGGTATAGCCAAGGTGTTTATTAAGTGGCAACAGGTAGCATGATGAAAACAAATGAACCTCTTTCAAGTGATTTCCCTAAGTAATGACTGAGCTGAAAGAAAAAGGAATTAACAAAAAACGGAATCCATGGCAATGGCCCACTAAATTCACTTGATGCTAAGTCCTACTAAGAGAACTCAACCAATGCAGCAGAATCCACCTGCGTGGTTGTGATTTAATCTGGTGGTTAACCCAAGGGCAGTTATAGCTAAATACAACTATACAAAACATCAGCTCATGTTTCTGAAAGACGAAAAAAAGAACGGGAACCAAAAGCACCTTGTGCAAGCCACATTCTTTTGCCTTGGAATCTTCCCACCACCATCGTCCTTCGCGCTCATGTTGTCCCGGCAAAACTGGCCGAGTGCATGGTTCACATCCAATAGAAACATAACCCTGCAACGATCATAGATGATGAACTACGGTAAGAAGCTAATGGCTAATACAAACCGTGACAATTATCACATCCAACCAAACATAATCCAAGAGGCATTAAATCATTTTATTGATGGAAAGTACCTTGTGGTGAAGAGCATTGACTGGGACATCCATTGTTCTCAAAAACTTCCAAACAACCTCACCTGTGACATTAGCCAAGGGGTTCCACTTAACAAGGCTTCCAACACCACCGTCTGATCCCTCAAATGAAGGGTCCACCTGGAGATATCCATACAAAATTAGTTTCTTAAACCATTACACTCATATACTCGACTAAACCAAGAAAACAGAACTCGTTGGGAACAAAATGAACTGTTAAAAGATAAAGGTGTGGACTCAAAACTCATTGATCAACCTTCTAAGAAAACACAACTCATTGGGAACATAATGAACTGCTACAAGATGCTGAGGTTAGACACACAAGTAGAGAATTAAGTGAGAGCTCAATACTCATTGACGAATCTTGCCTCGAGCAAGAGAGAGCTCCCACCGTTATAATCATCCAACCAAATACTCAATCTGAATATGGCAAGATACACTCCGACCATATGGCATAGCTCTGTGCCCATACACAATCTAGAGGCCTAGGCATAAAGATAAGGGAGTTAGTGGCCAATTGGAAAGGGGAAAGTAAGGAGTGAGCCCCATGGGATTATTGTCAAATTCACATCTCACACAAGAATAGGAATCACTTCAAATGAGGCAGAAATAAGCGTGACAAAGGTCGTTTAGGTCAGAGGAAGATGACATACAGTGACAAGGGCATGTGCAAAGCCTAGCATTGTTAGATTTCTAGATTAGTTTATGAGAATATCAGTCAGGGTTTAGTAGAAGGTTCAGTTTGCCATGACCTTAGTATTCGATCAGAGGTTAATATGAGTCTATACTGAGACCATTCTAAAGAACCAAATAAACAGCAGAGAGCTTTTAACAAAAAAGTTGCTGAAATTCACGAATAAGTAGAATAAGGTAGGAAATTACTAAGATAAGGGTTTCATTAAAACTGTAGAAATGATGAAATAAATTCACTATTTTCCCCAAAATAGTTACCTGCACAATTGGAACGGCTGCTCGAGTTCCAGGAGATTGATCACGGCGCTGCCCAGTTATCCATGCCCTTAGACCTTTAAGCGCCCTTTTTAAGGGCTTCACTTTGCGTATCCTACAACATTCCTGGTGTCCATCTTCATAAAAGGAAAATAACCCTTTACTCCTTACTAATGCTTGGACTTCTTCAGCCTCAGGAAATGTGTATTCAATATGAATGTTATAGTGTTTCTCAACCTCTGCAAAGAGTTGATATGTCTCAGGATTAAGCCTTCCAGTATCAAGGCTGAACACTCTGAATGGCCGACCGGTCAACCGTGCATATTCAATCAATGCTACATCTTCTGCCCCGCTGTACCAAGTATATACCAAGTAAATAACTGACATGACAGCACCATATATGTGCCTATTCTCTACTCCCTAATTCTAAGTATAAAAAAAACACAGTATATCTGCCTATTATCTACCATATATCTGCCCAGTTATAAGAAACTCAAGGAAAAGGGACAGAAATAACCTGAAGGCAATTGCAATGTCGTTACCGAACATTGATAGAGCATTATCCATGATTTCCAAAGGGGATGCATGGACTAGATTCTTGGCCATCTCATTGTAATCTACTTTTTTCTCCTCGATCAATTCTGTAAAATTATTGAGCGTTCAATATAATTTTATTAGAGATAAAAATTCGACTGAAACATGTTTAGCTGCACATAAAATTGACATTCCTATTCTTATAGAACCGATTTCGCCTTAACCAATCACATTTTGTTATGTATAAATTTGCATGTATCGCGCAAACAGAATCGAAAAGAAGAGTAATATTTATAACGAATTTAATGTATTTGCGAGGATGCTATAAATTTGAATGTATCCCGCAAACAGAATCGAAAAGAAGAGCAATATTTATAACGAATTTAATGACTTTGCGAGGATGCTGAAAACAAGACTTTTCGCACCGTATTCTGAAAAGTCAAATGTTTGCCGTATGATGCAAGATATTGGAGGCTTATCAAGAAATCTATATAAATTTTAATATCCGGCCTTAAATATTATTTAACCGTATTAATAACCGTAAAGAGTTTAAATTATAACAAAATGGTATGTAAATTCAAAATATACAAAGAACTTAAATTATCACGAAATGCTCTGTAAATGCAAAACGTTTTTCAAGAAAGGCTCTTCTCGAACAAAATCATAAGGTATAAAGAATTAGACTGCAAATTCAAAATATCTTTCCAAAACGCTCTTCTTGAACAAACTCTCCTATATTGTTTCTAAATTTGTGAGTTCGAAGTTGATAATTCAAATCATTATGGTAAGGAACATAAATTCATAAGGTATAACGAATTAGACTGCAAATTCAAAATATCTTTCCAAAACGCTCTTCTTCAACAAAATCTCCTTTATTGTTTCTAAATTTGTGAGTTCGAAGTTGATAATTCAAATCATTCTGGTAAGTAACATAAATTCCAGAGACATATTTTTTTTAACATGAAACTATAAGGAAGCCCAAAAGGCGTTTAAAAGACCCATCTTTTTGCCGAAAAAAACACAGAAAAGGGTGGTCTGGTGAAAAACCGTACCAGGAGCTGAAATTGTGGCAGCGAAACAAGCAGATGAATCACTAGGGCGTGATTCAGGCCGTAAAGAATGACTATCCGGCTGCTGAGCGAAAATTCTTTGTTGTTTATTTGAACTCTTCTTCACCGAAAACTTAGTCGTCGGCACTGAAATTGGATTTAGACGAGCCCCACCCAGCCGTTGCTCTGCAATTTACAAAACAAACACACATTAATCTCATCTAATACGAAGCATTGTAGAGCTAGGCAAAGTAACCGTCATCCGGATAAAAGTTGGCAAAACAGAAATGAAAATGGCATGCAGATAGATATACATATACA
Organism: Pseudotsuga menziesii; assembly: GCA_001517045.1. Taxonomy (NCBI): domain Eukaryota; kingdom Viridiplantae; phylum Streptophyta; class Pinopsida; order Pinales; family Pinaceae; genus Pseudotsuga; species Pseudotsuga menziesii. The sequence goes on along the minus strand of LPNX010834407.1, from coordinate 529,697 downwards.
TACTCTGCTCTTGTTTGTTGAAGGCTGCAGGGCGTTGTAGAACAGCTTGCGAAACAGCCGCCATTTTTCAGAACGATCTAAGACGGGGTAAACTGGTTGGTTTCAGAGCAAAACCAGGAAGGAATGAAGTTGAGCGTAGCGATTACAAGCCGCTCGTTCGATGCTGTGTGAAGACATGTCTGTGGTAATGGTGATATAAGAAGATGTGAAGGTGCATGCATCTCATACGGACGAAATATCAGCCACATTCATTGAATAGTCCCATTCATTGAACTTGGTCGAGATTCTATTAAATATAACAGCCACATTCATTGAATAGTCCCATTCATTGAACTTGGTCGAGATTCTATTAAAGCAAGTATTTTCCTATCACGTCACGCAAGGCGTGTCGTCAATTCCTTCATTTATTTAATGCAAAGCGGTAAAAACAAAACCTAGCCGACACATCTGATTCTTTTAATGTTGTGTTTCCTTTCATCACTAAGCAAAATTTCATAATAAAAGTGAGATAAATCTTTAAAAAATGGAACGGTTTGCAGTTCTCAAAAAATATATATATATAATTAAAATATTTAAATTAAATACATAAGACATTAAGTTTTTAATGATTAAATATATTTCAATTAACCATTAATTTATTAAAATTAATAATACTAAATATCTTACAAATAAAATGTAACCATTTTTTCAACTTATTGAATTAGGCTCAATTAAAACCTTTTTACATTATATTTATTCATATAATAATAAATGTATTAAGTATAATGAAATTAATAATACTAAAGATGCTACAAATAAAACATAACTATTTTTTCAACTTATTGAATTTGACTCAATTAAAACCTTTCTACATTTATATTTATTCATATAATAATAAATGTATTAAGTATAATGAATCGATGGTAAAAATTAAATAATTTTAATATTTATTTAAAAAATTAATATTAATATATAAATTTAAATTATATATTAGATGGTTAAAAACAATGATGATTACCCTTGTATGAATTTAAATTATAAATTGGATGGTTAAAACAATGATGGTTACCGTCCTAACTCTGATCTTTAACTTCTCAACCATGATCAATTTTCGCTAGTAATATATTAGACTCAATTAAGGCGCATTATAATTATATTTATTTATACAATCAATATATTTAATTAATTTTAAAAATTAAATATTTTCAATATATATTTTAAAAATTATTAATATATTATATTTAAATAAAAATATATATATTTAAGTTGTGTATTGAGTGTTTGAAAAGAATTCTTGCTCATCACATGTTGAGCTCATATTGTAACCTTATTCACCTTATTCCAAGGAAAAAACAGTCAACTAAATGTACTTCCTTGAAATAAGTATAAAAATAAAATATACAAATTTCAATTTCTATATAATAATTAATTTAAATTAATTTTAGAAAAATATTGTATATTATAAATAATTATAAAACATAAATAAAATAATCATATTACTAAATATTATAATAATAAAATTATTATTAAAATTTAAAATTAAACTATAAATCATTAATCAATTTTAAAATATGTATTATTTAGGATTTACCAATTTATATATAAAAAATGAATCTACATACCATTTTACCCTCGTAATTCAATTTAGTAAGCAACTTCAAAATCTATTCAATCTTAAAAAAAATCATCATTTATCATGGTTAAATAACCTATAATTAAAAAAAAATCAACGTTTACCATGGTTAAATAACTTTAGTCAAAAAAATCATCATTTACCATGATTAAATAACCTCCTTAATTTGGCCTTTCAGGTGGCTTACTGACTGGATGGAATCCTCACTCAGTTCGGTGCAAGGCCTTTGAAACTGTGGCTGGGATTCTGGTAAAAGCAAAGTTCAAGGGTTCACCTCTCACTATCTCGATCCTCAACTATTATGGTCCCTACTCTAATCATGAAGTTTTCTGGGGCAGGGTTAAGGCAGGAGGCCTCTTGTCTATCTCCAGCTTTAGCTTGGCAGGAGATCTCAATTTCACGCTCTTTGTGGGTGAAGTTTGGGGGAGCAGTGCCTGTCTAGATCCCCTAGCACCCTTTTTTACTCAGTTGCTCTCTGAGCACCAATTGGTTGACCTTGTTCCTTCCTGTGTTGGTCCTACTTGGAAAAATGGAAGGGTTGGGTCATATGGTATAAGCAAAAGGCTGGATAGATTCTTGTTCTCTGCTGATTTGGTGTCCTCCATTCACCGTCATCGAGTATGGTCATCCATTGTGGATGTTTCTGATCATTATCCTATTTGTTTTGAATGGAATGTTACCTATGTTGTGCCTTCTTACCCATTCAAGTTTAATTGTGCTTGGCTATTGGAGGAGGGCTTCTCTAATCTTGTTAGGGACTGTTGGTCCTCCTCGTCTTATCCTTCGGTACAGGATGGTATGGACAGCTTATCATCGAGATTAAGGAATCTCAAAGAAAGGGTAAAAAGTTGGACTAAAGAGAGATCTCGGCTCATGAAGTTGGAATCTGTGGAGATAGAAGAAAATATTTGTGAGCTTCTTGCTGCTTATCCCTCTGGCATTCTTTCCCCAACTGACACCTTGTCACTTAAATCTCTCAGAGCTAGGAAGAGTAGCATTCTTGCTCATGAGTTGCTTACCTGGCAGTTAAAGAGCAGGGTTCAGTGGGATGTCTTCTGGGATGCTAATACTAAGTTCTTTCACTCTATTACCTCGGCTCGCAGAAACTCTTATACTATGTGGGCCCTACAGAATGATTCCTTGGTTTGGGTTAATAGTGATGATCAGTTAAAGTTGTTGGGTGTCAAGCATTTCAATGACATCTTTAAGGACAATAATCAAACCAACATTGTGGATCAGTTGAAAGTGGTTAAACTTTTTCCTGCTTACTTATCTAGTGAAGAAGCTAACTGCTTTGCTTTGGAGGTCGCTTTGGGGGAAGTTGAGGGGGCCCTGAAATCCTTCAAAAAGGACAAAAGTCCAGGACCAGATGGCTGACCTGTCGAATTTTTCTTAGGTTTTTTTGACTTATTGGGGAAGGATCTATTGTCTGCTGTGGAATCTTCGCGCCTTTCTGGGAGGGTCTCCCCCTCACTTAATTCCACCTTCATCTCCTTAATCCCAAAGATGGAAAAACCTGTCACCTTTACAGACTTCAAACCTATTTCTCTCTGTAATTTGTCCTACAAACTGATTTCCAAAGTCATTGCTCTGCGGCTCAAACCCTTCCTTGATAAATCAATTTCCGCTAAGTAGTTTGGGTTCCCAAAAAAGGCAGATTATTGAACCAGTGGGCATCACTCAGGAAGCTTTACATACTATTAAGTCAAAAAAAAGATGTGCTATGGTCGTCAAGCTCGACCTAGTTAAAGCATTTGATCGAGTTAACTGGACTTACTTGAGACTCATTATGTTGCAGATAGGTATCCCCCTTCAGGGTGTAAACTGGATTATGGGATGTATCTCTTCAGCAAACTTTGCTTTGCTCATTAATGGTTCACCCTCGGGGTCTTTGCTGTCTCGAGGGGTGTCAGGCAGGGGTGCCCTCTTTCTCCCCTTTTGTTTATCCTGGTTATAGAAGGTCTCAGCCTGCTCATTAGAGATGCCAAAGCTGGTGGTTTGATAAGAGGCATCAAGATTTCCACTTCACTTACCCTTACTCACCTGCTCTTTGTCGATGATGTTGTGCTTTTTGGTCTTGGTACTATGTTGGAGTGGATGGCTTTTGAGGTGATCCTTGAGACCTTATGTGCTGCTTCAGGCATGTGCATAAGTGTGGACAAGTCTGGGTTTCTTTTCAATGAACTGGAGGTGGGTGTTCTGGAAAGCATTTGTCTTTTTCTACCTTATAATGTTGAGCCCATTCATAAGGGGTTTAAGTATCTAAGGTATCATATCATATAAAGGATTGGCTCTGGCTTTTGAGGAGATTTGAAAAAAGAATTGGGAATTGGATATATAAGCTGCTATCCCTTGGTGGTAGACTTGTACTCATCAGAGCTGTGCTTCAAGCTTACCTGTCTATTGACTTGCCCTGGCTCCGATACTGGTCTCTATATTGAACAAGATGAGACAACGGATATTTTCCTTTCTCTGGGGCTCTTGTAAGAACAGATTTCAATTCCATCTTGTGGATTAGCAGCTGTTGGCTAGGCCTCTCGATTTTGGGGGTTGGAGCATCAAGAATTTAACTTGGTTCAATATTTTGTTAAGGCTCAGCAGCTTCTGGAAGGCCCTTAAAGGCTCAAGTATCTGGCATCGTGTTCTCTCTACGAAGTACCTCAAGGAGATGTCTTTGGCTAATTGGTTTAGGAATAAAAAATTCTCGTTCAGGAACTCCTCCATTGGTTGGAATGGATTTATCAAGACCCTTCCATGGCTTGGAAAGTGCCTCAACTGGAAGGTTGGCAATGGGTTGGATGTTCCTATCGGTGTTGATCCGGTTATTGGTGTCTCTCCATGCATCTTTTTTTATCTTGAACTGATAAGCTACTTGGGTTATTATGGGATTACGTCCTTACAGCATGCATGGAATTCCTTTGTGGACTCACCTTCAAAGTGGTTATCAGCCAATGACTTGGAGCTGTGGGGAATTTGGAAGTCTGTATGGGATTCATACATCTCAGGTTTGCAGATTGGTGGTATTTGTCTGGGAAAGGATCCAGACTCATTGATCTGGGCACACAAAAAAAAGAATGGCAAGGTAACTGCAGAGGCTTGCTTACGATCTGATTGTTAACTCCCATCTGAGCCCTTGCGTGGATAATTGATTGACTGGGTTGTGGGGCTTGTCCTTCCCTCTTAAAATTAAATGCTTTGTCTGGCTGGCATTAAAAAATCGGGTATTAACTTGGGATAACCTAATGGCCAGAGGATGGCAGGGACCTGGTCGTTATGGTTTATGTCTCTCGGGCGAGGATTTTGTTCATCATTTGTTTGTGGACTGTTCAGTGACTAGATCCATTTTTGCAGTAATGAGATGCTCTCACCACTGCAAGTGGCCTGTCTTTGATGCTTCTCTTGGGTCTCTACTGGAATCCTAGTCAAGAAACAATCCCAGTCAGTATTATTTGCCCTTTTTTGTATTTTGATGTATCTGGAAAGCTAGAAACAGGGCCATTTTTGAAGATTCCAGAACTTCCCTAGGGGTTCTTATCAACATGATGAATCTACTTATCCAGAGATTTCCTGTTTCGGAGAGGAAAACTAAGCCCAGGATTATTGGGCCTGCCCCTGTTTTGATTTATCTGGTGGGGTTCTTCGATGGTGTAGCCGCAGCTGGGAAGGGGGGGCAGGAGTATTCATTGCTATAAGCAAAGTCCACTCCTTACGCATTAAATTGGGGTGTGGTTCGAGCACCAATACCAAAACTGAACTCCTGGCTTTGTGGGCTCTCTTGTATTGGGAAATTTTTTTGGGGCTCCCTTATCTACACATCTTTGGAGATTCATCAGTTATTATCAACTGAGCCTTGGGCAAGGCAACTTTGACTTGCCTAGTTCTAGATAACTGGTGTGAGACCATTAGACAAATGATGCCAAATTTCCTCAGGCTATACTTTCGGCATGTATATAGAGAGCACAATCAGACTACGGATGGCTTCTCCAAAGAGGCCCTGGATCTAGATTTGGGCATTTGTCATATATCTGAGTTTTATGGTGATTCTGTCATTATGTATGGAGATTACAAACTCTTTTGAGTTTTTTATTTTAGTACCGGAGCTAGGCTCTTTCTCTCTTTATGGTACTGGTTTTGGAACAATTTTTTATCCGTATGCGATCTATGATGATGGTCCTCTCTGGAGGAGTCTTTTGGATTCCCTTTGTGCTCTCTGGATAGATGTTTGATTGTCTTCTTGGAGATCTTTATGTTCTCTCTCATTGTATGCTGAGTATAGACCTTTATGGTCTGGCCATTCTTCCCGTCGATTCGAAACAACACTACATCACTTGCTGATGTCTGCATTGGTCTCATTCCAGTTATGTATTATGCCCTTTGATTCAACATGAATACCAAAGACAGGATTTTTTTTCTGGAAAAAAAAATTACAAGTACATTTTTCTCATAAATAAAAAGCTTAATTTTCTATTTATATTAAAAAACAATTTATAAAAATCTAAAAACTGGATCTTTCATATAACCATACAAACATTAACTTAAATACATCAAAATTAAACCATTTATGAATGTTTTCATATGCTGAAAAGAAACATAAAAATTCCATAATGGATTAATAAACCGGATATACAGCCACGGCAAACTATATATATATCCCTCAAAACAAAAAATAAAGATGAAAACAAGATCAAACCAATAGCCCGCAAAATACACCGCAGGGCTTTTTCAGTTAAGCTACCTATGGTTAATTTTACACTTGTGAGATGCCTGTGTACTTAGCCATGTGTATTACGTGGTTAAATATAATTTAAATTAAATATAAAATTTGAAAAAGTGAAAAAAAATCATAAAAACATGTGTAGATATCACACGTCAATATGTTATTAAAAAACATTAAAATATAAATGATATAATCGCTTACATCAAAATTAAAATGTCACATGGAAAATTATATTATTTTTTTGTTTTTTAATAAACAAAAGTCAATGCTGTTTAGAAAATTCTATTTTTAATCGTTTTTAGATTTATGGTATATAGGTGATAGCATTTTTGACCAATTAGACTAGCAATTGCTCCAAAAAGGTGCAATAATAGATAGAAAGGATTTATGGCATATAGATAATCTTTTTGACCAATTAGACCAGCAATTGCCTCAAAAAGGTGCAATAATAGATAGAAAGGTTGTTGTTGAAAGGTAAAAGGTGGCGGAAAATGAAAACTTAAATTTAGGTAGTGCATATAAATGTTTGTAAATGGTATGATCCTGTTAATATATCAAATATATAAGATCTTTTTTTTATGAAAAAAAAAAAATGGTATGATCCTTTTAACTTGTGTGTTGCATGTGGCAATGATTAAAAGAATATAGTGTTTCTAGTGTGTAGGTAATGTCTTTTATTATTTGTATGGGGATGTAATTTATCAATTTTGTGTGTAAATTGCAAAGGCTAAGAAAATTGTTTTTGTATGTTGAAATGGGAGTGATGCATAATTTCCTAATACATTATAAATGAGACAATGGACTCACTCTTCCTCAAGCTTACGCCTTTTATGCTCAAGGGAGAAAGGAGTTTATGCTCACCCTCCTAGTCATTTTGTTGCTGCTAATAAGGTTGAAGTTTATGAAGCCACCGTGGTAGGTATACGATAGCTTGCATTGAGGTTTTATCTTGACTACAGAGAGAGGTTTTGGAACAAACGCAATGTCCCAATGATCGTCGTTAGTTGACGCTGATTGTTTTGATCTGCGCCAGTTTATTCTCACCAGATCTTTGTGATCTATTGGCAACAACAATGATGAACATCTTGCACAATTAAACTCTCAAATTGAAACTAAACCTGTAGAAATTCAAAGTAGCAATAAATACAGCATCAAATATCTCCAAGATAAATTATTTTTGTTTTAAGATCATTAAAGGGATTTTATAAGTTAAAGGATAAGAAATTAATGACTAAATTTAAGAATATCAAGGATAAAATTTCCTAGAAATTCTTTGAGTTTATAAGATTGCATTGAGGATTAAGCGCAGTTAGTAATTGTTGTTATATGTATGGAACTTGGATATATTTTTGAATCAAAATCTCATGGAGCACGTTGTAGAATGCACGTTGTGGAATCACACAGCTTTTGATGAAGTCAAAGATGGGGATGTAACTAAATTCATTATTTACTGATCACAAAAAAGACAGATAAATTAAGGCAAAAACATATTGGTATACGAGTAGATTTATATATGGAAATTTGAAGAAAAGATGTAGCTACATTATATCCTTGAAAGAAGCTTACAGTCTGATAGAAAACATAAATCCACAACTAACAATTGTTTTTTTTACGATTTAGAGAAGAGCTTCATGGTGACAATACTATAAAGTATAAGAAATCTATANAAAATGGGCCTCAAAACAAAAATTGTACCATTAAAATTCACTTTATAAGAACCAATAGGATTCAAGATGATGATGTCAACCATAAGGGTAAAATTTGTAATTTTGTTTTTTATAAAATACGTTTTTTTATTGATATTTTCATTTTTGGGTGTTGTGGGTACCTCAGAAGTATGCAATGTGGGTATGGGTTGGATGCAAATCAACGAGCCCCCAAACTCAAAATTTGGGTGAACCCATAAGGAGATATGCTAAAAATACGATAAGAATAAGTAGTTTTTCTTTTTTCCCTCCAAAATTTAGAACTTTTATTTTATTATTATAACTCTTATTTTATTATTTCCCTTATGAGACCCATTTTAGACCTCAAAACTCCCCTAATGAATTTTTTATATTGCAGGAAACAACACCAACAAGACAAGACTGGAGACAATCAACAAATTCAACAATAGAGAATGTGTAACTCCAGGGATACCCAAATAATTAAGGTGTTGCACAGAACCCATGATTTGTCTTTTAGGTATGGTGTCCATAACTCATGGTTTTGAGAAATGGAATAACTCGGGGTTTTGGAAAAGGAAGTTTGGAGAAGCTTTGGAATATCTTGCAACCTAATCCACTACTATCATCAAACTAAACACCTCATAAAGATTGGTGAATGTTTTGGGTGTAACAGTTAATGGTCTGAGATGTCTAACAATTATTGATTAGTCATACCACATTTGAAGTAATAAGAACCTGTTACATCACTATATTGTAGCCATGTGTATTAACTTGGTTGCTTGGTTCAAGTGTTGGTCAAGTCAACTATGGAACAAATTCCAATTTACTAGTGCTCCTTGGGTTTCATTCCCAAAGGGGTGTTGGAAAAAAATAAGGAAGATCGGCTTTAGGTTCCTGTGATCAGGGAAAAAAGAGAATGAGGGAACCCCTCTAGTAAAGTGGCAAAACACAACAAAGGAAAAAAAAAAAAGGAGGTTGGGGGCTTAAGAATATCCATCATTTTGGAAGGCTCTAGCAACCAAGTGAAAACAGAGGTTCATACTAAATAAGGGTATGTTGAGTCAGACTATCCTTCAAAAGTACATTAAACCTAATTCATTAAGAGAACAAATTAGAAGACCTTCAAAGAATACTCATAATGTGTCAATATTGTTGGAGTTTATGCAACTTCAGAAGCTATTCTTATTGTCCTCCTTCGGGAGTTGAACTTGTTGTAACCATTCATCTAAACCCTAGAAAGAACAATACAATCCTTGGGGTGAAAATCCATCAATAAAAGAATAAAATCTAAAATTATTATTGCTCCCCCAAGTGAAGTCGTCCCCAGTTAATTTCTGGGTGAGAAAACAGTATAAATAGGAGGCGCCCCTCCTCATTATTACACACAAAAGCAGCACATTAGCACAAGTGAAGTGCACAGTTTCTGATAGAGTGTAGCTACATAGCAGCTCAAGGAAGTTCGCATACACTGCAGATTAAGATTGTTTTTAGGTTTTCAATATTTGGAAAGTATTTCCATATTTTTTCCTTTTCTTTCTTCATTGTACTCTGATCTCAGAATTATTATCTCTAGACAAAGGTTGTTGGGTTTTCTCCCAATTGGGTTTCCCAGGTGAAAAATACTTGTGTTATTGTTCTGTGCTTTGTCTATCTTTTAGTGATCCTATTGATAATTGAAAATAAGATATACTGCTATAATCTTTAAGAAAATCTAACATAGTATCAGAGTAGTACTAGAAGAAGCCATTGCCAGAACTCTATCGACAACCTGTCAAAACTAGGGTTTCATTTTTTAAGGTCTTCACTCAACCTTTTGGCCGAAAAAGAGCCTTGGGAATTTTTCTCTAAGGAGGGCGCATATTTTGGTGAAGATAGAGTTCAATTTTGACCTAATTCTACAGCTGCAACAAAAATTAGGGTTTCCAGTTTTGACCTACTTTCTCCACAGTTTTGGCTCAACTCTACCTCAACTCAACTCTCCTCTCTAGTGCACATTTATCTGTGGAGTTAGTTTTCCAAAACTCCAAATTTCATTTTTGACCTAGCCTCTATTGGGGTCTTAGATCCAGATCTGCAGTCAAGATGATCAGCATGAAGGTTGAAGATCATTTGGAAGGGGCTTCCAATTTAATCCCCTAAAAGTCTAGGGTTCTTCTTCTAATAGAATAAAATTACCTGTTACAGTTTGTAAAGGCAAAGGTCCCAGAACCAGAAGCCGAAGAATACAAACCTTGCTAGAGAAAGGATGATGCCAAAGCAAGGAGGATTTTAGTGGACTCAGTTAGAGATCACTTGATTCCTCAGATCTTAGAAAAGACAACGGTGAGGAGGATGTTTAAAACCCTAAAGAAGCTATTTGGACACAGTAGCATCAAAGTGACTCTCACATTGAGGAATCAACTATCGAACATGAATATGACGAATTTCGAGGATATTGCCTCATATTTCATGAGGATCACCGAGCTTCGGGACAAGCTAAAGTCTAGTGGAGACAATTTTGAAGAAAAAGGACCTCGTTATGACCACCTTAAATGGTCTCCCACCATCTTGGGAGTCTTTTATCCAAACTATAAGTGGTCAGACCAACTTTCCCAAATTTGATAAGCTATGGGTAGAATGCACTCAGGAAGAAACCATAATTGCAGCACGCCAAAGACTTCATGGTACTCAACCTAAGGAAAATCAAGCGTTTGTATCTCATACCAAGAAAGGCAAGGGAAGGGAAAGGAAGTCGTACATTCACAAGCATCAAGATAAGAGATCAAGCCCTCCCCTAGATCAGAAGAAACAAAAGAAGGATCTATCTCAGATCAAATGCTACAATGCAAGAAATATGACCATTATGCCAGTAGTTGTCAAAGTTCAATCAAAAGGAAGCATGAAGCTTCAACTGTTGATGTAGAAGAAGACCCTCCTCACAAGGAGCCAAGGAAGGATGATCATTGGGATTTCTTCTTCTAAGAAATGATATGAAGATCCATATTGTGATGATCATCAAGCAAGCATATGAAGACCAGTGGACCCTGATAGTGAGAGCCCACCCACAAAACTACAAAAGATAAGTATTTGATTTTACATGCTCTAGTAGATTAGATCTTTTTGTTTTTGAGAATATGTTACACATATCTACATTTCTAAAATTTAGGTAGTTAAAAGAATACTGGAGTAGTACACACTCTTGATGATATGCTATAATGGAGACCATAAACATCCAGACAATGGCATTACGTGTGTTGTGTTGAAGCATTGACTAAAAGGTTGCCTACATTATTTTTTTAATACATTGATTATGAAACATTGCTAACCATATGACGGGATTTGACTTGTAGGGAATTCTGTGATCTACAAGGACAAGTGATCCCATTGATATGCGGATGGAAAAAAAGTAGAAACGAGTCTAGAAGCATGTATTATGACTCTCATACCTAGAATAATATCATGCCGAGATTTAGTGATCAGAAGCGGAAAGCTTCCACGAATGTCGGTTTATCTGCTGCTTCAACAAGATTTACTTAACTGAATTTTGAGAGACAAAGGGAGTTATCCCTCAAAGACAAGGATTCTAGTCTATTACATATGATAGAAACTTGACGACCCTGATGTCATGACTCGAACAAGACAATTGAAGGATCCGTGATGAACCTGGTCGTCACCAGGATGGATAATTACTTTCCATTCTAGATTCATGTGTCCAAGTTAGAACCTTTAGGAAAGAAGGGAACATACGTGGGATATTGCAAGTCTTCAAAGGCGTACAAAATATACATCCCAAGATCGAGGTAAATCGAAGTCAATCGAGATGTAACCTTTGAAGAAGAAACGGCTATCCGAAAAGGAAGAGGATCAGATATGGAGATCGATGACGATGAAGAGATGAGATCATCTCCCCTCCAAGCATTAAGATGGAGTCTAAATAAATGAGTAAACTGATCAGTACCATTGATCCAGTTGAGCTAGATGATGCTCCCACAAATATGGTAGTAATCCGAAAAAGACCTAGATGGGCATGACATATTTTTCAGAATGTAGAGGAGCATGAAGCCTTGCATGGAGCAGATGGGAGCATTAAAAAATACAAGGATAGGTTTGTAGCCAGAGGGTTCTCTCAAAAAGAGGGAGTCGATTATGATGAGACATTTTCTCCTATGACTTGATGTACTTCCATCAGATCGATTATTGTTATTTCAGCTATGGGATGGAAGTTGTATCAGATGGATGCCAAGACAGCCTTTCCCATGACATTGTTGATACATTACTTCTTGGGATTAGAAGTATGATAAAGGAAGAAGAATATTTTCCTAGGTCAAGGAAATTGCACCATGGAGAGATTCAGAATGTTGGACTGCAAGTCCATAGCTACTCCAATGGATGCAAATTTGAAGAAGCTGGGAGATTCTGCTTCAAATTCAAATTTGATTGATCCCACCATGTATCTCCAGTTGATAGGGTCCTTGATGTATTTGACGAACACTAGACCAAATATTTTGTTGTTGTGAATGCTCTCAGTCAGTTCATGTGCAAAACGAGGCAGATTCGCTGGATTGTTGCAAAACATGTACTCAGATACCTACGTGGCAATATGGGTTATGATCTATGAAATAATTCAGATTGTGACTTGAGATTGCAAGAGTTTACAGACTCAGATTGGTCCAGATGCACTACAGATAGGAAGAGCACTTCAAGATGCACTTTCAGTTTGGGTTATGCAGTAATTTCCTAGTACAGTAGGAAGCAGAACTCAATAGCTCTCAGTACTACATAGACTGAGTATATGGTTGCTAGTTCAGCAACCCGAGAAGCAGTTTGGATTCGTAAACTTCTTGCAGGATTGTTTGGCCAGATTCCAGAGCCAACTGTGATTCACCGAGATAGCCATAGTTGTGTGTAGATGTTAGTGAATCATGTATTTCATGACAAGTCAAAGAACATAGAGATTCAATATCAATTCATATATGATATGGTACATAAATTTGTGGTCGAGCTCAAGTATATTTCGACAGATGACCAGACTTCAGATGTTCTCACTGAGCCTCTTCCCAGGATGAAGCTTAAATACTTTCGCGGAAGACTTGGAGTAGAAGAGAACGTATCCCTCCTTGAGAGGGAGAGATGGCTGGGAGACCTTTACCATACTTTTTCCCAGGTACCTCTACTCATCCAAGTTATCAGCCAGGTATGGGAGAAATCCCATCGACAGATGAGACAGACAGGTAGTAGATGGTCGGGTTTTGTAACATCCCCAAAAATTCACAAAATTGTAAATTTTTATGTGTAGTAATAAATGTTTCATCATAGCAAGAATGCTAGTTCAATGGTTAAGTTTAATCTGGTTAACATATAGTTTATAAAGACAATACATAAAACAAAAACTTAGGAAATTATACTCATGGTTAACTATGATCTAAAAGGCTACTAAATTACTTACTAACTTATAATACACATGCTAATAACAGTATTCAATCTGCATTGATTTTCAGTCTTGAAAGTTAAATGAGTTACAAACTTATTGAATTCAGATCAATTGTTTATTTTCCAGAATGTGTATGATTCTGATGGTAGTTTTCTTTTCTTACTGAAGGGGGCTTGAGGTTAGCCCGAGGCTTACTTAGATTTTCTTAAAGCTAACGCAGATTCGATGCTTGTACAGGAATTCACAGGTAAAAATTACTTCCAAGTTACGATGTAAGAAAATAGGGCTTTGAAGACTAATCGATTAAGTTAGGAAAGAAATCCTTAAACTCTATTTATGGTCCATATTATCGAAGTGTAAGAATTCTTATGCCTATAGCAAAGACTACACTACCTAGGTAACAATTTGAGTTGATACTGTGATTATTTGTTCTACACACTTGAATTATATGATTGATTGTATATGATTACCCAAATATGCTTTTAGTTATTTTTTGGTACTAGAAACCCTAATACCTTCCAAATGACTTTTAATTATGGATTTTATCCATGATAACCCTAGAACTTTTCTAAGACCTTGAATTATCATTACTGTTTCTATTTAGCAGTTAGATATGAACTACAATTATAACAAATCTACCCTAGGTATATAACCCTTGCATAAAGTAATAACTCTATCCTACCTAGAACTTCACAATGCATACAATAATAACTAAAAATAGCTCAAAGATTCAACCTATCAAACCATAACTTGTTTAATTGTAAACAAAAGTAATATTATTACTTTGCATATAATAATTCGTATAATGTTTTAACCAAAAGTCATGGCGTTGTTTTTTTACACATAACACAGGATCCAAACTATATCAAACGAATATAAGATTTCAATGTTATTGGATTCCACATGGTGGGTGATCGTTTGATGAAGGGTTTTGGGTGATAAATCCTATGCAAAGGCATTCAAAGCCTTACCCTAACACTCACTGGGTTTCATTAGCTGTTTTGTTGTTTTTGGAAAGGAGGAACAGGAGGACAGGCCCTCGGCCTTCTCAGGGTCTCTACTAAAGCTGGCGTTCTTGACTTGGCCGTGACATTAGCGAGTTTGTTACTCTAGTTATTCGCCATTTGTGTTTCATTCGAGCTCGACATTAAACAATTGTCACTCTTGTATTTCCTATGGCGTTAGAAGACTTGAACTCCATTATTTGCCATAACTGTTTATTCGAGCTTCATACTAATCAGGTGAGTCGCATCCATTCCTCCAAGCATTTTCCATTTCTTTTATTGAAAAAACTACAAAGTTATATACTAACAGATCGATGCTATGGTTTGTTTGATTGGTAGGTGAAAGTTCTTGGTAATGCACAGTCATAAGTTGAAGGCGTTTGCTAGAGATGAAGGGTGCGAGCGTGAAAGGCTCGGGTAAGCCTCGACCCCAACCATGGGGTACCCTTCGTCGTGGAGGTGTTTGCGGTGATTCCACTAATTCCTGTAGAATGTTACTGTGGGGTTCAAAATTTACTTATGGTAACTTGTTGTTTTGAAAGGAAAGCAGGCCATAAGGTCATCCCTAGAGATAAGTTAGGGTTTCGCAGGTGGACTCTGACTGTTGTAATAATGGTTTATGTTATGAATAAAACTGTTCCAGGGTTTTAAATATTATTTGTTTAACATTGTAAAAGCGTTAAGAGAAAGCTTCCTCGGTCTTTTTGCTCATCCACTGCACTCTTTCATGGCTACGAATATGTTAAAGCATCTTGGTTTTAATTATTGTGGTGACTGTAAAGGTTAATTTAGTGATAAATTAAGACTCTATTTTGGTAAGAGAGATTTCGGCCAGAGTGTAATATTTGTTAGTATTGTCTTGCCTTTTTTTTCTTCTTCTGATGCACAGTGTAATATGTTTGGTAAAGAGTTTTATGCTCTGTCAACAACTTGTTGTAATTTCTACTACGGCTGCGACTGGGTGAAGCCATTTGGCAAATTAGTTATTGTAATTTTATTTGTAAATGCGGTATTGTAAATGATTAACCTAGGTTTTTGTTTTTAATAAACAATTTTGATATTTTAGGTTATCTTCAAACTTCGATTTTTGGTATAAACACTAGTTAAAATTCAATAATTTTCCTTTTAAAAAGGAAGAACTGGAAATCTATCTTTTTTTTTTATACATAGGTTCTGTAAAAGGCTATGGAAGTTTATAACAGTGGATTAGGGTTTAGAAACACAGTTTACGAATATTAATGATAATATTATAGTTATAATGATTGTTTAAGATTTGGTTTACTAAGTACTTATTTTATATACTATAATACAATAGGTGTTAAGAGCTTAACCATTTTCAGCCTTTTATCTGTACCTTATGAACCTCCTGTTCTAGATGTTAAAAAGAAATAGTTTGAGTTTTATATGTGCATTATATTCCATAATGCGACTAGAGTAGCATTGGCTATATTTTAGGTTTTACAGTATTAAAGTAATGATTAGTGTTTCTTTACTAAGCGTAAATAATTAAATTGTATTATAATATTTGATAATATGCTATACTTCACACAGTTTAAAGACTGTGTGACAAAAAACTTGCTGTATAGACTCTTTGTAATATTCTTAGAGATTTTTGCATACAAGGTTATGTTCTAGAAATGGATTATTTTGCTAAAATAGCTAGTTAAAAGCTTCCAATGTTAACACAGTTACTTGAAGATATTGTTTGCAACATATCAAGAGAAAAGAATGTTGATTCATTTCTCCATAAACCCTTCAATTTAATATCAGTTTAGATTGTTTTATCAAGTATAATCATTCCTATCTACAGTTAAACAATCCTTATATACTAGAGCACTTCATCGTAAGATGAGTGGAAAAATGCAGAAAGAAAATTTTTACTCATCATTCAATCATTTCTAATTCTAGATTCATTTATTCATATAATCATATACAAGTAAATTTTCCTAATTAAATGCATACTTAAGCATTTCACTAGGAAATTCATAGTATCTACATAATAATAGAAAAACTAAGTATGACTGCTTCCATTCCAGTAATTTGCTTAAACAGAAATAAATAAAATAACACAATGGAACCTGGTAATTTGTAGAAGAGACAAACAACCCAAGGAGCATGTTCCACCCAACCTTTTCCTGAAGATAGCTCAACTGCTTGTCTTAGGACCCCTGAGCATGTCCACTGATCCACTAGGATGAATGCTCCGTGTGAAGAAATGGGATTAAATACCCATGCAACTCAACAGAAGTACTTAACAACAGTACTTCTATCCTCAACAGTAAAGAACTTAGCTATCAAGCTGCACTAGTTTTGAATGCAGTCTTAACACTCATACCACTTCTAACTTTCCCCTCATCGAACCTCTTGTGCTCTTTTCTCAACTTCATAAATTTCACAAGGTAAAGAATGAACAACCTCGTGCTGAATTCGATGGATAGATATATGCATGCCTAGGTATTTTTGGTGAGTTTTTCAATTAATGAGCCACCTGCTTTGTTCCACTTTCTTGGGGAACATGACCACAAAATTAGGGAAGTTTCCCCCTGCAATTGCTAGAAGTGATTGAGGATGCTGCCATGTGTCAGTTTGCTCTCACCCCAGTTTATTCCTCCTAGTGGGTCAGTGGACAATCATTCAACACCCTCCTTAAGCTATTTGTCTCATCTTTTATTTATTAATTAATAAAATATTCAACATAATTAATTACAATCATCCTTGACCCCACTTGGTCAATAGTCATAAAATTTACAATAAAAATAAAATATGTTGTCTTCTTAAACATAAAATGTTATTGAAATTGGGGTACATGACAGGTTCACACATGTGCCTCTGCTCGTTCAGGTGCCCAGCTAGGTATGGTAGCAATCCCATCGGTAGATGAGTCAGACAGGTAGTAGATGGCCGTGTGATTGTACAGGTACCTCTACTTTTTCAGGTTCTCAGCCAGGTATGGGAGTACCCCATCGACATATGAGACAAACATGTAGTAGACGATCATGCACGTGTGCTCATTCAGATCTCTAGCCAGGCATGGAAGTATTCCATCGGTAGTAGAGACAGATAGGTAGCAGAAAATTCTCTCTCAGACATCCGAATAAAACAAATTCATAAAGACAACCTTCAATACGTTTAGAGATGATGGAAATAATATAGATGTACAGATGAAACCCAGATGATTATGATGTAGATGAAGACCGAAGAATACCTTCCTTGTTGAGAGGGAGTGTTGGAGTTTGTGCAACTTTAGAAGCTATTCTTACTGTCCTCCTTCGGGAGTTTAACTTGTTGTAATAATTTATCTAAACCCTAGAAAGAACAATGCAATCCTTGGGGTGAAAAGCCAGCAATACAAGAATAAAATAAAAATTATAAAATATAAAATTATTATTGCTCCCCCAAGTGAAGTCGACCTTAGTTAATTTCTGGGTGAGAAAACAATATACTAATAGGAGGCGGCCGTCCTCATTATTACACACAGCAACAACGCAACAACACAAGTGAAGTGCACATTTTCTGATAGAGTGTAGCTACATAGCAACTCAGGGAAGTTCACATACACTGTAGAAGAAGGCCGTTTTCAAGGTTTCAATATTTGGAAAGGATTTCCATATTTTTTCCTTTTCTTTCTTCATTGTACTTTGATCTCAGAATTATTATCTCTAGACGAAGGTTGTTGGGTTTTCTCCCAATTTGGTTTTTGAGGTGAAAAATACTTGTGTTATTGTTCTGTGCATTGTCTATCTTCTAGTGATCCTATTGATAAACACAATTAAGATATACTGCTATAATCTTTAATAAAATTTAACAAATATGTTGGAAGTTTGTTGTCCTATCCTTCCCTCTTTTGGGGAATTAGTTGGTCTGGAATGTTGATAATGAAGAATGAGTAAGGATAGGAGTTAATCCTTGGGTTGGAAGTGTAGAATACTATAAACTTCTTGAAAACTTAATTCCTTCCCTTCAAGGGAAAGGCATCTATAACTTAGGTCAAGTAGCCTCACTGGAATTCTCATCTATATGGCATCAACAGTGGAAGAAATCAAATTTCCTACGCTTGGATGGTGTTGAAGGAGAGTTAAGGGATGTTTATACAACAAAAATTAAAGTGAGTCATGACTACATTAAGAAGGTATAGGATGAATTGGTCTGGTCAAAGAATACCCCTGGTATTTATACCCCTATATAAGGCTACAAAACCGTGTTTGTCATTTGGTGGCCTAAGGACAATGAATGTGGTGGAAACCACAATGGAAGATCAGGCCTTCGCATAAAGAAATAATTTTTATGTGCCTAGCTCTAATGAACACGGTCCTAATGTGGGAAGTTCTCTAGAACAGGAAGAAGCAAGGGTGTAACATATGTATAGTTTGTAAGGAGGACAAGGAAACAATAAGCCATTTGGTTAATCTTGTGTGCTTATTCAAGACACGTATGGGATGAGATGGAAAATCTGATAGGGTTTATAGGATTTTGGAAAGGGGATACAATAGCATGATGTTTCAAAACCTAGCAAATGAATCTAGAACTAAAATAATTTAAAACCCTTTCCCTAGAGGTAGCCTTGGCATGTGGCTTGCTAGGAATGTAGGACTATTTGAGGACAAATTCATTCCCTCTTTCCAATGTGTTTCTCAAAGTTGATCTATATTTTTCAATTACAAGTCGCCAAAGTTAATGTCCATAGATGGAATTTTCATGAGCCTCTTGATAAATCTATGGAATGGGGATATTTTGACGGTGTAGGGATATTTGTGGGAAAGGGGCTCAAATAACTATGCTGGGCTTCTAACTTTGAAATTACTTTTAATCCTATCCACTAAATTGAAAGGTACATCCAAACTTCAATTTTTTGGTGACTTAATATTAGTCATAAATCAGATAGAAGGGGGAATTTGAAATGGGAAGTTTGTTCTCAACTCTTTTGAGGAGGTAAATCAAATGAAATTAGTTTAATTACATCTCCTTTTCTCATGACTATAGAGAGCTTAATGCTATTGTTGATAGCCTTTCCAAAAAACGTTTACGGCTTGAGGCTGGAATTTGGTCAGTTCTAGAATGAAAGGATGGACAAGTATTTGAACACATCAAACCAGTTTATTGATTATGCATCCCTTCAGTTGAAAGTGCAGATCTTTCCATTCTACCTCTCCCTCTATTCTATTGATTATGCATCCCATCATATATGTCTCTACCCTCAATATGCCTCTACCATATGGCGTGTTCTCTTTGCACAGGATTTCTCCCAAGCATCACCTTCTTGCTAGCTAAGATTATAGCCTCACCACCCTCTCGTGGCTCTGCTGTGAAGTGACAAAGAGAGAGAACGAAAATGGAAGAGATGAGAATCTATGGATTCTCGTGGGAGACAGCTCGGGAAGAAAAATCATGAATCATTTGATTGTGAAGGGTAGTGACTGGAATCCTTTGAAAATTAGAGGGGCAATTATGGTGTAACCTTCATTCATTGGAGAGCAATGGAATCACATAACTTATGGATATGTACTCATTTTACTAAACTTGAGATTATATCTCCACAACTGACAGTTTTTGTTTAGTTTTTCCATTAGATTTTGAATTTTTTGTTGGGATGACACATAAATTAGGCCAATCATAATAAACACACCTATTACAGGTCGATATCAATAGAGATGTTGCAAACCATGTCAAAAAATATAAGTTATCCTCTTTCTATATAATCCTAATTTTTTGTGGAGCAATGGAGCGGAGATTGGTGTAGTTCAGTCAGATGTTTTGTTGAACTATTGTTGTTTCGTTGCTATTATATTCCTCCAACATATTCTTTTCCATTGTGCACACTATTTCCTTTGAAATTGCATGTGATCCATATCGTATCTCCACTATGTCAAGCTCCCTCGGGAGCATCGTGCCCACTCTTTCTCATCTTTGCTAATACTGACCAAGTGAACGCCCTCTCCAAGATAATACCTCTGCACATCTTCTTTGATTCCATCAATGTGAGAGATAAATACTCGCCTTGATCTCCAAGGGAGTGATCACTGGTAACATCATTGAAGACTGGGATGTTATTGATCTCATTGAAAGTCTGTTGTGTTAAATAACATTTTGAAGTTGTGATCAATGGTGTGGGGATTCTCTTAGAAGATTGAAGTCATTGTGAATGGAGCTCGGTCTTTGAATGGAGCTTGTGGATTTCAAATATGCTGGCTAAGTTAAGTGTGGAAGATTGAAACCAACTATTGAACATCATGTTGTTGCTATGTGGGTGATATACCTGGTGTGTGAACTATCGATGAGTATGTGAATAGGGGGTGACCTGTAGAAGAAAGACAGACTGCACCAAAGAGGTGGACGAAATCATAATTGGAATTGTGTGGAGCTGCATGGAGAGAATATTGTGTGGAATTAGAGAACATTGTGGAGACCTTCATAAACCTGTGGAGACCTGCACTTTGAAGTGAAGCCCTAAGAAGATGCAATGATGTATATGGTGTCATTCTTTCTGGAGAGTTGATAAACCTAGGAAAGCTTGATATGAAATGCAATAATCTCACTAGAAATGTTCCTTGGAGGTTTTTAGATCTCAGTGAATCCTTAAAAAATAGGCAATTTAATTGAGGTTTTAGAACTCAAAGAAAAATAATTGTTGGAAAGAACCATATGACAAGTTTTTGGCCATCTTGTGATGTTGTTGACAAATTAACCTTCTCCAAAGGTGTTGGCTTATACTAAAAGCATATATAAAGACACTTAATATATGTCGAAAGTCGGATATATTTACGGGTTAGACACAAAAAAATATGTAGAAAATCAAACATGATATATAAATTTAGATTACTTTTCAAAAGAGAATACTCCATCATATACAGGAATTCATAAAAACAATTTTCATCCAAATTATTCCATTTAAATAATGTAGGCTTGTTTTGTTTTCATCAATATCCATCTACAACTTTATCTTTTGAAAAATGATTAAAATCTTAATTCCTAATCACTCAAACTTTAACTTTTATTTCCATTTATGATCATAGCTTTGTTACAACAAATTTACATAAACATTTATGCCTATTTTCTATTAAATGGGTCTATATGTTTTGCAATGTTATATATCTTGCATTTCTCTCACTACAAAGGAGTTTGTATTTGGTAAAGTAGAATTTAATTTTATATTTGAACCAAAGTCTAATCAATATTAAAATTTGATATCAAAGTTTTATTAATATTTTTTAATAATAAATTAAATCAAAATTAAAAATTATAAAATAAAGTAGTTACAATATAATGGTAATTAACCTAATAAAATAAAAAGAAACCAAATATAATATCAAAATTTTATTAATTTTTTTAAAGATAAATTAAATCAAAATTAGATATTATAAAATAAAGTAGTTACAATATAATGATAATTAACCTAATAAAATAGAAGGAAACCAAATATGATATCAAAATTTTATTAATTTTTTAAAAATAAATTAAATCAAAATTAGATATTATAAAATAAAGTAGTTACAATATAATGGTAACCAATGAAATAAAAGGAAACCAAACTTATTGTATAAAATGAATTTATTGTAATAAAAATATATTTTAAATGGGAAATTTTTTATTATGTTTATGATGAAATAAAATTAAATAAAACTTTATCTTACTCGTAACTATAGTTCATATTGGTTAGAGAAATTGGTCACAAGTAATTGAGATGGAAAGATGTAAATGAAAGATAGACAAGTTCAAATTCTCTATAGGTACTTATAAAAAATTGTAAACTATAATAATTTTCAATTTTAATTATATTAAATCTTATATTTATATTTAAATATAATGATATTTCCTAGGTATTGCATGAAAAACAATTAAATACATAAAAGAGTTGCTCTGTGGAACACTAACTACATTCATTATGAATTAAACTAGAAACAATATTTAAAATGAAATAAATTATTCATACGATGTTAATAAAACCTAAACTTAATATTTAAAAACAAAGCTTGACAAATTTATTTTAAACAAAAATCCATGTTCGAAAGGACACATTTCCCTTTGCTTAAGGAAGTTCCAAGTATATCTTGTAAAAACAAATTGATAAGCAACTTGTGAAAACGGTTTATGGCTCTCAAATTTACAAAAAGATCATTATGTAAGTTCCACAATAATCGTTGGACTGATTCTTGAACCAGTGTTTTTGCCACAAATAACATTTATTGGTCGATTTCTCATTCTTGCCCCAAATAACATTTGGGGTCTTATTTTTCCTTCTTTCCATTTTCCTGTCTCACACCTTAATATTCTATTTACCTGTCAACACCTTAATCTAAGTGATGGTGTTCTTAATAGTTTTTCCTTAATATTCTATTTTCCTATAACACCTTCATATAAGTGATGATGTTCTTAATTGTGTTGTTAGTTTTTCCTCTCAAAAGATGTTTAATTACAAAGATCCTTGTACTTTAATTTATACTACATTACTAGGTTATTGTTATTTTTTTCATTCTCCTTTTTTTTATTATAATATGTTTGTAAGTAAACTTTGAACTCCTTTTTATTTGCAACCTCCTTCACATTATTCCACTTTCAAACCACTTCATATATTGAAATTTCCATGCGTTTCATTCACTTTCAAACCACTTCCTATATTGGAATTTTCATGTGTTTCATTTGAAGACCTCTTCGTCGATCTTTGTGTGTAACTTAGCAATTGCCATCTCAGTTATAGAGGGGTTTTTAAATTCCCATTTTCAATATACTCTTGGTTTATCTACTACAAATTAAATTACTACTTTAAACTTTATTTACAGTTACATTGGATTATTTTTATCAAAAAGTAAAAATATGATTATTGAACAAATAGAAATAAATGATTATTTTTATAAAAAAATGGTTGCATTTTGCATATCTTAGTGTTCATATTCTAGGGAATATAGGGTTATCTACCAAAAAAAAAGTAATTAAAAAATTTCATGTCATTTTAAAGGTAAAAAAAAAGTTAAAAGTGAATAAAAAGTAAATAAAAAATTACATGTTGATTCATAAAATAAAAACTTAAAACCAAGTTAAGAAGTTATTTAAAAAATTCATGCTCGCACATTAAAAAAAAAAAAAACTAGTATAGATCCATCTTAAAAGGTGATATCTAGAGGGATACAAAAATTTGAAGTGTAATTTTTTTTTGGTAGTGTAAAAAATTTAAGATTAAAAAAAAATCATGTCATTTCAATGCCAAAAATTCATGTCATTTCAAGAGTTAAAAAAAAGTTAAAAATAAATAAAAAATTACATGTTGATTCATAAAATAAAAATTTAAAACCAAGTTAAAAAGTTATTTAAAAAATTCACATTGGCTCATAAAATAAAAAAATAAAACCAATATAGATCCATTTTAAAATGTGATATCTATAAGAAGGATCAAAATTTTTGAGTTGTAATTTTTTTTGGACGTGTAAAAAATTTAGGATTAAAAAAAAATACAACTCAAGAAATTGGATCCCTCGTTTGATAAATTTGAGTTTAAGATGGCTCTATGCTAATGCTATTACAATCTAAATAGTTTTAATTAGAAACAAAAAAAATCCCTATTGCATAGGTTTTCATTTTGCAAATGCTTGAAACTAACAACATTGACAATAGCTAACATTTATTAGCTATGCATGAACCACAAAACATTTATTTGAATTATATGGATTTTTAAGTGTCAATTGGTCTCATCCATTGAGCTTAAACATAAAATTTATCTTGTTGATCTACTTAGAAGGTATATTTATTTCATACGCTTAAAAAATGAATTATACCATATAATATTTAATGGATTAGTTAACATTTTTTTTTAAATAGAATCATTAAGATATAATCTTTATTGGATTAATAAACATGTTTTTTTAACTTAAAGGAATAAGCATTTAATCAATTTTTTTTTTCCAAAGAAAAAAATCGTAAATATTTTATTCACTTTCAGCGAATGGCCCTCAAAGTCCATTATACAAAATCCAACTATGAAGATGTCATTACATAACAATATTTGCCTCAGGAGGATCACAAAAACCATTACCATATCCATAACTGATCCAACTGTAAAGTTGTCATTACATACAAAATATCCTCAAAAAAGAAACATAACATTCACCGAAACTTTTCAGTAGAAAAGATATCAAAATGCCATGCACTCAAATCAGTCTGATCTTAGCAGACTTTTTTCATCATTCCTGATCATACAGGTCAGATCAACTGTGTATAGTGATCACAAGCAAAATAACCATAGCAAAACAAGCTGGCTGAAGTGGTCTCATAAATGAATGATAACTCATAAGCTGAGCAAAAAATCAGCAGCTAATAACTTGGCCATTTCCAGACCATCCAAAGAAATAAAGTTCATATCCATTCTAACACCATAAAAATAGAGGCCAATCAGCCCGCTTATCAAGCTCTTAAATATGTTGCTTGAAGTCACCAAAGTTATGCAGAAAAAGCATAATATATCAGCCAAAGCATCATGTCTCAAGGGTGGAACAGATTCAAATAATCCAGAATTGCCCATGCAATAATCTCCAAAAAAACCAGCAAAGTAGTCATACGGATCTGTCAGATAAGAACAAGAATCATGTACCAAAATACAGAAAAATACAGTCCTACAAACTGCATAAACAACCAGCCCACAGAGACACATTAGAAAACCTGAAAAGTATCTATAATTTCTGCCCCTCTCTGTTCACATGTACTCCAAAAACCTTCAAGTAAACTTCCACCTGCTTTTGCCAAAGTATCTGCTTTGAAGTTTCTTTCCCTATAAATGTGTTTGAAAGACACATAATCAATACTATTAGCTAAATAGTGAACATCTTGAAGAATCATGGCTAGTTCAAGATTTAGTAATCGATACTTACCAGATGCCCAATTTATAACTAACTGGAAATCCCCCAAAACTTGAATTTTATCCAAATTATGCTTCCGAGTCAGCATAAGGAGAAGCTTAAGTGCACATAATTCTGCAAAATTATTGGTGCCCAAACCTAAACCTGCTTTGAAAGTAACATAATGTCTGTTAGATATGAACAAAATACCTCCAGCCCCACAAATCATTGGATCCCCAGCTGCAGATCCATCAAAATAACCCCATGCATAAGTTTGATCAATTTCTTATTCATGTAAGAGAAGGATTTAGCTAAGACAATAAACATAAGTAGTAAGTCAATATTCATGTAGTTTAATTTCATACTTAGAAGGTATTCTTTTTGTTTATATACATGTGTATGTATGCATCTATGTATGTATAGATTTATTTATTATTGTGTTACTACATTAATGTATTAGGATAAAATCACTTAATGTGATGAGGTAAACAATTGAATTAGTAGAACATGCTCTTTCCTAACAACATTTTCTATCAACCTATTTTCTTATATAATGTTTTGTTTGAACAAGTCATACTAAAATTTTGAAGGGATCTATAGTATATCAAGAAATCAATGCCAAAATACACTTTAAGAATGTATTTTTATCAAGTTTTATTTTGAAATTATCAAAGAAAATATTTATACTCTAGATATGGAATATCAAATGATGATATTAATATTTCTAGGGTAGATACTAACTATCTTTTTTCTTACCATGTATTTGTTCTTTATATGATTAATATGCATGAATGATAGTGGAAGAAATCCTATGTAAACTAACCTAACAAAATCCTAGACAAATATTGTTAGAATAAAAGTGCATGCTTTAACAACCCACTCTTTGCCAGAGGAATGACCTATTATGCATGTTTTGGATTTCCTTGCTCATGTTTGTGGTCTATAAGATTGGAGTGATATATGATGTTAATCCAAGCGTGGATATTCTTATGAATGAGGAACGTCATACCTTTTTCTTGTAAAAAACATTGCCAAAGTAAGGATCTTATAGATATATTACTATCATGGGATATGTTCTCCAAGATTAGATTAGGTTGTATGGTTTTGTTTTCTTTGAGAAATATTGTCCTTAAAGCATAGGAAGGAACGATATAATTGAATGCAATTTAATCAAGATTAGTTGCGATTTGTAGTCATTTAATGCTTAATTTGAGGTCACTACTCGAAGAGGCAATTAAAAACCCTACTATGTATGTTGTGCTTTCCCATTTCGGTTTGTTTCTTTAATACAAGCATCAAAGTATGGTGATTTTTTAAATAGAAGTTTCTCATTTATGTTATATTTTTTAATGAAAAGTCACATGGAATACGTTAAACTTTATATGCCTTGGATTATGATGAACATGATTAATGTGTTGAATGAAATGTATTTGCTTCCACTATAGATTGCATTATGAATTTGTCGATTTTTATGTTCAATGTTTTTTTATTGTTTATGTTCATGGGGCTTAGATCCTCGCTTAACTGATAGAAGCAGTGCCGTAGGTCGTGTCCTCTTAGAGGGGAGGGGACGTGACAGGGTTTTTATTTATGTTGCTCTTAGTTTTCTATTTTAGGTTGTTTCCATAATTATAGTAGCAATTTCATTTGAGGAAGGAACTTTGCAAGTTGGTATAAATCCAAAGAAGCAAAGTTGTAGTACAAAAATATTCAATAAGTGAGGAAGATAATATCCTAATAATTGTGGATCACCTTAGAGGGGACTTTATGGGATGAGATGAGTATCATAAGGAGGTGCACCTTCTATAAGATGTGGAGAAGGATTGATTCTCATGTTGTTCGACAACTATGACATCAATGTTGGTCATTATCATTGGTACATAAAAGAAAGAACTAAAATGTGAGGGAGATGAAGAAGATGTAATTAAAGATATTGAATCTCTCCAACTCTATGATCAATCTCCATATGAAAGAGGATTTATAAGAGGCTAGAAATAGCTCTTAGATGTCATGTAATGAGTCTCTTCCTCTCCATGATGAATCTCCTAGTGTGCATAAAGATGAATCTCCTTGTGAAGGGATATACAATAGGATAATGCAATCCTTGAACCTAATGAAGAACACACGAGCATTGCGATTAACATTGCCCAAGGGGAGCCCTTCCTCATAAAACTTGTCAAGGACATGCTAGTTACAACACCTTCCTCTTTAGCATAAAGGAAACATGAATATTATTATAGTGATAATGGCATTTTTCGATGATTGTAACCATTAAATAGTCACCAATTTCCATTGATGCCAATATCTTCCATAATTTTTCAGTTCAACACCTTAAGAAGGGAGTGAATTTATCACCACCAAGTTCATGTTTTGGAGTATATGAATGCACACCACAAACTTTTGAAAAAGATGAGTATCATAAGGAGACACATCTTTTACAATATATGGATAAGGATGCTTCCAATATTTCTCGACAACTATGACACAAATGCTTACAACTATCATTGGTACATAAGGAGCAAGACCTAAAACACAAGGAACATGTAGTTTTTAATATTGAATATCTCCCACTTTATGATCAATATTCTTGTGAAGAGAGTTTATAAGAGACTATAAATAACTCTAAGATTCTATATCATGAATCTCCTAGTGAGTATAAAGATGAATCTCCTTGTGAAGGGAAATACAATAAGATCATGCAGTCATTGAATCTAATGAAGAACAAACAAGAAAATTGTGATCAACAATGTCCAAGATGAACCTTCCCTCATAGAACTTGTCAAGGACACACTAGTAACAACCCCTTTCCCTTTATCATAATGAAACTATGAATATCAGTATAGTCACAATGTTATATCTTATAATACTATTGAATAGTCACCAAGTGTCACTAGTATCAATATCTACCACAACTTTTAGGTCAAAGGAATTGAGAATATAGTGAATTTAGTGCTACCAAGTTCATGCTGTGTAGTATAGGAATTCCTTACTTATACGGTTATAAGAGTATGCCTTCATATAGTACTTGTAATCATACATTGTTATTCCTACTCCAGGCTCAAAGAATTTCAAGAAGGAAGGTCATATTGTGTAACACAACCAATGAATAAAAGAGTTATGGGCACAATGCATGCACTTATTGTTCAATCAATCACAAGGTTCCATATGTTATTCATAGACTAGTAGTTAGTGAAGGTCAATTTATGTATATTCAAGACCAATTATATAATTAAGTGATTAATAATTTATTAGTAATAGGATTAAAGGTTTAAAAAGAATTATTAAGGGAAAGGGCATGTTGTATAACTTACCAGAACATCTTTATAGAGTATATAACTATGTATATACATAAGGCATTTTGTGTATATGCTCATAATTTTGTAGCAATGTTCAAGAACTATCAATTTACAATATCATATTGGAAAATATTGTAAAAATGTCATTGCTAAGCTTAATCACTCTTAGATATTTAAGATTAAGTTAGTATTTTTGGCTCTTAATTGGTATAACTAGGAGTCCCTCCAACTCTTATGTATGTATTAATATTTTATGAATGCAATCAACAATCACCAATATTTATTTGAGATGTTTTCCTCTAATACCTAAATTTGTAGGTGCAATCTATCCTTAGGCATGAAGGTGCCCCACTCTCTTTTCTTGATTTTAGGTGTTATTTTTGTTACTTCTAGCTTTTTATTTCTAGTTGCTTTGATATAGTAGTTTCATTTAGAAGACATGAATGTTGTAATATGAACAAATGTAAGAATTCACAAACTTAAGACAAACCTAAATAATATTTTAAGTTATATAAGGATGAAGCTAACCTCACCATAAAGGAATTGAGATCATAGAAACAAAGATATTAAGACAATATAATAACTCATAACGAGAAACGTAATGCAAATATTAACCAACTAACAATGTGCATTGTACATAAGTATGTGGAAATGGTGGACAAAAATAAACAAATAGAGCACTTAACAACTTACAACTTGACAATGGGATATTTTGAGGTTAAAGGTTGATCATAGGCCAATTTTACAAAATGCACCAAGATGGAGGATCTATTTGTGTACATGAAAACCATAACATAGAATGGGAAAAAAATAAAATTGGGAAAGTACAAGCACATAATCAACAACTCTAAAAAGACTAAATGAAACCACAGGAACAAATGATGTTTAAGACAATGTAAGGAGACCTCCTCAAATCCAAATGTCATGCATAGATAAGATCTTTTGACTTGTGGTTTGAAGTGGATTAGAGACTATGAAATTTACTTGGATGATAGTAATATGTTGTAGTATAAACATTCTATAAATTTTCTCTTTTCCCGCCACTCGAAATAATGGGAAGAGAATTGGTATTTTTCCTAGAAATCCAACAAGAATAATTTTAGGTTTATGAAATCGTCGATATCAATTGTTAACATTACAAAATCAGGTTGTAGTATTGGTATTCAAGGGTGCTAAATTCGATTTACATTAAAAATAATAATCGCATCAATTTGGTTGGATGGTAATCTTAAATCTAAATATCAAAGGAGAAAAACATGTTGATTTGCAATGGAAACCCTAGTCATGCCTTGTAATTTGATCTTTTCCCATGCCATGGATCCTCCCCCAAATCTTGATCTAAGGGAGACAAATAGTCAACTGGATGAATCCTTTCATTGTTTGGTTCCCTCACAACAACCTTCTCTAGCATCAACTTCACCTTATGTGGCTACCCCTCCTAAATGATTTGTAAAACAATTGATGTTAGGATCTCCTATGCCTAAAAAAAAACAATGTGCTTGGTCTCTCAAAATAAGGATTAGTGGGATTGTTTATTGGTTTATGGCCCTCCCGGAGAGCTATTGAGATCTGGTTTGTTTGAGAAAAAGGAGGACATAGACCTTATCTTAAAAAATGGACCTTAATTTATGGGCCCTTGAGGAATGTATTTAAATAGATGGATCATGTCTATTTATCCGAAAAACAATATCCCCTCAATTGTATCATTATAGGTTAAACTTCCCCATCTCCCCATTCATTGTTGGTTGGATGAGGGTTTGGTTTCCATTAGAACCTATTTGGGTCGTTATATTGATATATTTGAGCCCAAACCTTCTATGTTTGCTTGTGCTCGGAATTGTGTGGATGTAGATCTAGAAAAGGGATTTTCGTAGACCATCAATCTCACCATGGATGGGTGGACTCCTGTGAAAAACATATTATGAGTATATCCACTTCAAATGCAAGGTATTCCATTAATATGACCCATTTTCTAGAAATTGCTTGAATAACTTGGAGAAAGAACCCGCTAAAGAGAAAGAAGAAGGATAGTAGCAAGCTCATAAGAAATGTGGAAAACAACCCCACTAGCAGTAGCATTTCCCAAATCTTCATGCCCCTCCTCCTCCAACCAGTATCAGGCATTAGTGAGTGCATTCAAGGGTGAGTGTGAAGAGGAACAACCTTCTTAGGAGATGGATATTGACACAAGAGGCCCAATTTCTATAGATCCTTTCTCTCAGACAGTATTAGAAGAAGTTGGTGTGGAAAACCATACCCCCATTCTCCCTCGTGTGCCATATTAAGAAATAAACTCCTCTCAAACCAATGGAAAACTTTATGCATAAGGTGTGATGACACATCAACAAGTTAAATAGTCATAGGAGGAATCTATGTGGGACACTAAGGAAGATAGATATGCCCAAAATAAAGCAGGTATAAAGTTTCCTAAGAAAGTAATGGAAGATGAGGCTGCTAGGGATAAAGTTGTTGGAAACTAGGCATCTCCACACAAGCATTTAAAGATAACAACGTCAAGTCAAAATGCAAGGGAGAAAAAAGATGAAACATGAGGGAAGGTTGGACCTCACTTTAATAAATAATGAACACATTCTCCTGGAATTGTAGAGGCTTAGGAGGAAAACAAAAAAAATGAAGCGGTAATAAAAATTGGGTATAAGGAAAGACTCTCCCTATTTCTAATCCAAGAGACTAAGATGGAAGCAGAAGATGTCTATTCTCTATTTTAATATGTTTGGAAAATTGGTAAGGGAGTTGTTAGTGCAAGGAGGGGATCCTCAGGGGGAATTGCTTCTAGGACTCAAGGAAATACATGATGCTTAGTTGAAAGGAGAATGACAATTGGCTTCTAACTGAGCTAGAAGAGTAATCTACTCAAGAAATTATCATTGTGTGTAATGTTTATGGTCTGGTTCAATATACAATAAAAATGGTGTTTTGGAAATATCTTAACCTTCTCTAAGATGATCATTGTAGCATTGTGGAAGGGGATTCTAATTTTAGTACATCAACTAAAGAGCATTGGAGGGGCTTCCTAGTGTAGGATCCCTTTAAAGAATTCTTAGAGGATATTATTAGGGATGTTGATCTTGTAGACATCTCTACAAAAAGACTCCTCGTTGAAGGGAAGGGTTGGGATAGGCTATATTGCAACTAGATTATATAGATTCTTAGTCCATAACCCATTTCTTCAAAAGGGGATTTTGTTGCAAGCAATTATTTTGTCCATCATGGTTTCTAATCATAATCTGATCTTGATATCTTTGGATATTCCAGAGGACCAAGGGCCCATTACTTTATGCTTTAATCCTATTTGATTAAGATATGAAGAGGTCCTTTAACTAATTTAAGCTACATGGGATACTTACATTAATGTATCCCCCACATTTGTGTGGGAACCATTAAAGGTTCACCTTGTTAATCTACCTTAAAAGTTTGGGCTAAAAATAAATTTCATTCTCTAGACAAGAGGCGCATTGCCTTGCAAAATGAGTTACGATTATTGCATGAACATATGGAGACAACATATATCACATCAAAGCTCTTGCAAAGGGAACATAAGTTCAATATATAGTTGTTGTATGTTTTTAGGAAAGAAGAAGAGACTTGGAGGTTGAAATCTCATTCCCTCTAGTTAAAAACAAGGGACCAAAACACCACTTTTTTCCACAATCAGGTGAAAATTCGATTGGATATAAATGTCATCCGATAAATACATGATTTGGAGGGAAATACAATATCTATATTAGTTGCGATTCGATATTAGGATTTTAGGAATTTTAAGGAGATTTACACTGAGAAAGGGGGAAATAATTGCATGGAGAAAGAATATATGCCATCTATTGTGCCACAACTAATCATAGGGGCTTAAAACCAAACTCTAGATAAGATAATTAACGAAGAGGAAATTTTGTAGATAGTTTGGGACCTACATCTAGATAAGGTTCCTAGTACAAATGGATTCACCATTTTCTTTTATCGCAAACGTTGGCCTATTATTAGGGTTGATATCTACATAATGTTGAACTAGATGAGAGTGAAGGATAAGATTGGTGGAGCTATCAATTCATCCTTCATTATGAAAATTCCAAAGGATTCATGACCTTCCACTCTCACAACATTTTGACCAATATCCCTCTGTAATTTTGTGTATAATATTTTAACCAAAATTGTTTCCAACCGCTTGAAGGTTCTACTTTCCAAAATAATCTCAAAAGGGCATGGGGGTTTTGTCTCTAAAAGGTAGATTGTTAATAATATTGTTCTCATCCAAGAATTTATTCATTCCAGTGTTTCTAGGAAGGAGTCAGGCATGGAAATCAAGTTAGACATGGATAACACCTTTGATTGGGTCCAGCATAATTACATCTATGAAGTGTTAGAGTGGATATGTTTTTCTCCTTTTTCTATTCATTGGATTCGAGAATGCATTGGTCGACCATGGATCGCCCCGCTGGTAAACAAAATACCTTATGAATTTTTTCAGGCTTCGTGTGGACTTCGGAAAGGGTGTCCACTCTCTCATTTTCTCTATATTATAATGGCCAACACTTTATTTCGAAGTCTTCCTAAGGTACATGAAGATGTAAATTTGCTTGGAATCACTATATCTAGAGGAGTAAAAGTTGCCAATCAAGAACAATCTGTTGGACCTAGTGTTTTCATTGTTGTCAAATAGGTTTGGATGAACCTAGTGTTGTCATTGATGTCAAATATGATTGGAATGCATGTGAAGATTGAAGCTCATTTGAATAAGTATATAGAATTGGAATATAGGTGAAGATTGAAGCCAGTTTGAAGAAGCATGTAGAATTGGAATGCATGTGAAGATTGAAGCCAGTTTGAAGAAGTATGTAGAATTGGAATGCATGTGAATATTGAAGCCAATTTGAAGAAGTATGTAGAATTGGAATGCAAGTGAATATTGAATCCAGTTTGAATAAGTATATAGAATAATATTTCCATTGATGTAAATAACAGTGCGACATCAGTAACAATGAGATGATTGTTGAAATGCGTAGTTAGGAAAACATGCAAAGGATGTAGATGTGTACACAAGCAAGATGTCAAAGTGCACAAAAGATAGCTATTATGTTGAAATAAAGCAGTCAAAGTAGTAAAGGATGAAAATATAAATGCAAGCATGTAGATGTCAAGTACTTATAGAAAGCTAGTAATCAAGCTAACAAAGCAAGTGAAGCATGTGAAATGTCAAAGTGTGCAATCGGTAAAAAAATGAAATGAACAAGTAGATAAATTACATAAATTAGTGAAATGTTGAAATTTGCATCCTATAAAAGTGTGTTATGTTGAAATGCACAAGTCAGAGTTTGTAGTAACTAAGTTCGCAACTTATGAAATGTCGAAGTAAGCAATGCACAAGATGGAGGAATATTGAATTTTGCAAATTCATAAAATGATGAAGTATGAGGATTGTTGAATTTTATAGTGGTGAAGTATCGAAATCCGTAGAAAAAAATTGAAGCACTAATGAAAGGAAAAAGTCATCAATGAAAGGGAATCAAATTGACTAGAAATTGGTTTGGGGAAATAACAAAAGATTTAAAAAGTAATTGCACAAACATAAGATAACATATTGAAAAAAGGTCAAGATGACTGCGTAGATGGAAGTAGATGATAAAGCTTTAGTCGAATCAATTTAGGTTTTATGGGAAATATTGTTCATGAAGAAAGAAAGATGGGGTGTCACCGACAAGGAGAATCCCATAGGGGCGGTCCACTTAATAAAAATATGCTTGAAGGAAAAGCAACTTGATATCAAAAAATATATAAATAAATGAAGTCTGAAGCATCTCAAGTGTGTGGAGAGCGGGTTGTGTAAAAATGGAGTTTAATACGTTGAGAGTTTCAAAGGAGGAATTGATGAAGTCAGTCAAGGACATGTATTATCATTTTGGTATGGGGTACACTTGTTGATTGTACAACATCAGGAGTCATTCTCCAGAATTGTGAGTAATATCAATTCGGACTTATGAGTCATATCTAGTCCTATGTATCCTCATCTAGTTGAGGTGGTGATGTTGTATTGTAAATCTTGTGAGTAATATTAAGCTAAGTCTTGTGGGTAATATCAAGACTAGACTTGTGAATAATATCAAGTATGTGAACTTGTGTGTAATATCAACTTTGTTTTGTGAGTAATATCAAGACGGTAGACTTGTGAGTAATATCAATTCCTAAAAATATCCTCTTTGTTTTGGGGTGGCATCCTTTACTTGGTAAAGTGGTTATATTATGTCATGCATTACTAGTCATGGTCATTGATTGCTATAAGTATCCTTTATGGATTAACTACCCCTAGTGTGATATACTTTAGCATATGAATATATGACCCGAGGCAAAACGTATGATCATCAGTATGAAATAATTCTTTTGAATATGATATGATTATTGATGTATTTGTAACTTCAGAATGTATTAATCTATGTATCTTATGTATTGTAACCCGATGTTTATTCCAGGATGTATCTATTATGTAATTGAGTCATGTTGTCATGCCTCAATGTTCTAATCGAGAGAATCAATAATGGAAACAGGTCATGTCAAGTCATAGTGGGTAACCCTCTGATTGTCTAAGGGTTAAAGTCCCCGTAGTTCCGGGGAACTAGGGTTATTAGACTCTCCTAGTAGAGGTCATCCCTAGTAGGGTTTTAGTCATGTCGATATTAGTATAAATAGAGAGCTGGGGTCTCTATTTAGCACACATCACTCACACACTCAAGTTTAGCGCATAGTTAAGGAAGGAGAAGACACTGGGGCTAGACATGAAGAAGATTACTGCTGTCGGGAGTGCATCTTACTGTTTTGGGGTTTTACATCTTGTGCTGATTCTATCTCTGAGGAAGTTGCGGGGTTTTCTCCATTTATGATTTCCCCGATGAAAAACACTGTGTTCATTGTCTATTGTGTTTGATTGTTGTACTTGTTGTTCTCTCAGTAAAGATCCTAACATAATGCTAGTTTGAATGTTGAAAAACTAACATGGTATCAGAGCTAACCTGAGAAGAAGACACTGTGCAGCTGCGGGAACTAGGGATTCCTAGTCTGTGGATCTTCCTCCACATATTTTCAGAAAAAGTAAGGTGGAATAACTCTCCTCCTTAGGGCGCATCTTTCTGTTGAAGCAGAATCCACTTATGAGGTTTTTCAGTTTTGGACTTGTCACTGCTGTCGAAAATTAGGGCTTTTCACAGAAGAGGAATTTTTCAGTGAGCCCAGGCCTGGATTGATCTCCTCCCCAAAATCAAAGTTAGGGACAAATTTCAAGGCATTTGGGTGGACAGAACTCTGGAAAATCAAAACCCTAATTTGCTTTGGAACCAGCTCTGCAGGATTTCAGCTCAAGTTTCAGATCCGACATCTTGACTTTGGTAAGAACTAAAATATTTTGTATTTCCATTTGAGGTTCTCAGTTAAGATGTCTCATCATACCAAGCTTGATGAAAAGATTGAGGGAGTTGATAACTTCCGAGCCTGGAAGTATAGGATCTCCCTGGTCCTGGAAGAAAATGAGTTAGACTCCTACATCCATGAGGAGGTTCCAGTTCTAGAGGGAGATGAGGCAAAAGCCTTACATAAGAAGAAGATGGTTATGGAAAAGAGGATCATTGCTGATTCTATCAAGGATCACCTTATCCCATATGTGTCCTCTCTCAAGACACCTAAAGCTATGTTTGATGCCCTAACCAAATTGTTTGAAGGGAAGAACATAAACCGGAAGATGACTCTGAGAAACCAACTAAAGAATGTGAAGATTTAGAATGCAGAAACAATCCAGTCTTACTTCACAAGAGTTTCTCAGATCAAAGAACAACTAGAAGCAGTTGATGAAGAAGTGGAAAATGCAGAGATACTGATGACTACCTTGAATGGCCTTCCTAGGTCATGTGATTCTTTCATCCAAGGAATCTGTGCTAGAAAGAAGTTATTCAAGTTCAGCAGACTATGGGAAGAATGCTCTCAAGAAGAAGCTCGGATAGCAGCTCAAGAGGAGAAGATGGGAAGTGAAGATCAAGCTCTCACGGTACACTCCAAGTCTCACTCCAAGTCAACCTAAAGAAGATCTCATAGCTCCAGAGGTAAGCACTCTCACAAAGATAACACTAGAAAAGATTTATCTAGGATCATATGTTATACATGTGATGAAGCAGGACATTATGCAAGGAATTTTCCTAAGAAGCAGAAACTAATGAAGAGGAGCAACAAAAGAAGACATCATGCTCATGCTGCAGAGGATGATGAACCATCCAGGAAGAGATCCAGATATGAAAGTGAAGATTCTTCAAGCGAGGATGAATATGTTTTGATATCTGATCTCACAGGTAACATTACTCATGGAAGTGATGATTGGCTTATAGACAATGGGGCTTCCAAACATATGACTGGATTCAAGGAATCCTTTGCGAGACTGTCAGAACATGAATCACCTCACAAGGTAAAGCTAGGAGATGACTACCAATATCCAATAAAAGGTAGTGGGGAATCTTCCTATAAACTAGACTCTGGAAAGTCTCTAACAATGAAAGAAGTATTGTTTGTGTAAGGAATCAAGAAGAACCTTCTCTCCATATCAACATTAGATGCAAAAGGAATGCAGGTTGCATTCATAGATGGTCAAGTCATCATGTGGCCAAAAGGAAAGACTATCGATGATGCGGTAGTGATAGGAGAACAAGAAGGAGGATTGTACAAATTGAAGGGCCATCCAGAACAAGCCTTGGTCCATGACACAGTAGATCCAAGTGAACTCTGGGATAGAAGGCTTGCACATGTGCATTACAGAGCACTACCTATTGCAAGCAAAGTTGTCGAAGGTCTTCCAGAAATCCAAGCAAAACATGATGGGGTCTGCAAAGGATGTGCGAAAGGAAAGAATACAAAGAAGACATTTCCAAGTAGCGAAAGCAAAGCAAAAGGAATCTTGGAAATCATCCACTTCGATGTATGTGGTCCTATGTCATCAAACTCACTAAGCGGGTATGCATATTATGTTTCTTTTATTGATGAATTTTCTAGGAAGACATGGGTTTACTTCATGAAGAACAAAGACGAAGTATTCAGTAAGTTCAAGGAATTCAAAGCCTTGATCGAGAACCATACTAAAAAGAATATCAAGACCTTTCGATCAGATAATGGAAAAGAATTCACTTCAAATGATTTCAAAGAGCTATGCAAAGAATCAGGGATTAAGAGGGAGTTTTCCACTCCTTATAATCCACAACAGAATGGGATTGTGGAACAGAAGAACAAAACTATCATGGAAGCTGCAAAAGCAATGCTTCATGATCAAGACCTTCCTATGCATCTTTGGGCGGAAGCTGCTAGAACAGTGGTGTATGTATAGAATCATACTCCACATAGAGTACTAAATAACAAGACTCCTGAAGAAGTCTTCTTCGGCAAGAAACCAGAAGTCAGCCATCTCAGAATATTCAACTGTCCTGTGTACATCCACATTCCAAAAGACAAGAGGACTAAATTAGATCCTTCAGGAAAGAAGGGTATATTTGTGGGATACTCTGAAAGCTCGAAGGCTTACAGAATATATTTCCCAGGATACAAGAAGATTGACATTAGCAGGGATGTAAAATTTAATGAAGACACAACTTACAACAAATCCAGAAAGAGACCTGCTGAAGAACCTGAAGAAGAAGAAGCACCTAGAATTCATGATACAACCATGAATGAAGAAACTCAAGAAGAAGTTCGATAATTTGAAGAACCATAAAGACCTGTAGATCCACCTCTGGAGAAGAATCCTCATAAGAGGAAACCTGCTTGGGTACGAGAACTTATCCAAGGTACGGAAAGATATGGGGCTCCAGAAGAGAATCACAGAGAAAGAAAGAGGACCAGATCCTATTTCGGGTATGTAGCTTTACTATGTGATTTCATTGATAAAGAATCTTCCAGTTATGAAGAAGCAGCAGAACGGAAAGAATGGAAGGATGCTATGATTGAAGAATACCAATCGATCATGAAGAATGATGTTTGGGATGTTGTCCCAAGACCAGATGGGAAGTCAGTTGTAACTTCCAAATGGATCTACTAGATCAAACATGCTGCAGACGGTAGCATTGAAAAATATAAGGCAAGATTTGTAGCTCGAGGTTTCTCTCAGAAAGAGGGAATAGATTATGAAGAAACCTTTGCACCTATAGCCAGATACACTTCCATCATATTAGTACTTGCTCTGACTGCAGTGATGAAATGGAAGATACACTAGATGGATGTCAAGACTGCTTTCTTGAATGGTGTAGTGGAAGAGGAAGTGTATGTAGAACAACCACTCGGTTTTGAGACACATGACAGGGAGTCTCATGTATGCAAATTGAATAAAGCCTTGTGTGGTTTAAAACAGACACCCAGGACATGGTACGGCAGAATTGATAGCTTTCTATCGAGTTTGGGCTTTACCAAGAGTAAAGAAGATTCCAACCTTTACTACAAGGTTGAAGATGGAAACCCAGTGATGCTTCTACTATATGTAGATGATCTATTTGTGACAGGTATGGATGGGTTGATTACTGATACGAAGAGAAATCTTGCTGCCGATTTCGAGATGAAGGACTTGGGTATGATGCATTATTTTCTAGGTATGGAGGTGTGGCAGAGTGCGGATGGAATCTTCCTTGGACAAGGGAAGTATGCAGTAGAGATCCTTAAAAGGTTTGGGATGATGGAATGCAAGACTATGGCCACACCTATGGCATCGAACCTGAAGCTATTGAGTGATGCTTCGTCAGAGTCGGTTGATGCTACAATGTATCATCATATGATTGGGTCTTTTATGTACCTGACGAACACAAGACCAGACATTTGCTTTGCTATGAACACCTTGAGCCAGTTCTTGATAGATCCGAGAAATTTTCACTTGATTGCTGCAAAGCATATTCTGAGGTACCTAAGGGGTACATTTTATTATGGGCTCAAGTACGATGTGAATCAGAAAATTAACCTGCAGGGTTATGTTGATTCAGATTGGGCAGGCAGTGCCATCGATAGGAAGAGCACTTCAGGGTGTTGCTTCAGTATGGGATCAGGTGTAATCTCTTGGTTTAGCAAGAAGCAATCCTGTGTGGCACTGAGTACAGCTGAAGCAGAGTATGTTGCAACTTGTTCAGCTAGTTGTGAGCCAGTATGGCTACGGAAGCTACTGTCTGATCTATTTGATCTCCAGATGGATGCTACTTGTATACATTGTGACAACCAGAGTTGCCTGAAGTTATAAGAGAATCTAGTGTTCCATGACAAGTCGAAGCACATCGAGATAAAGTATCACTATATCAGGGATATGGTGCAAAGAGGAGTAGTGAAGCTCCAGTATGTTGCAACAGAGGAACGAATAACTAATGTGTTGACAAAGCCATTGGCCAAAGTGAAGTTCAAGTCCTTCAGGGATAATCTTGGTGTTCTTCAGATCGAGGTTTCCTCCAAGGGAAAGTGATGAGTCCCAAAGCCATTTTGACGAACAGGTTAGATGTAAGGGCTAAGCCGTTCTGTCATGGTGAGAGGATTCAGTTCCTTCCATGTTAGATATGAGTGCTGAGATTCATAGCCATTCTGATGAGCAGGTCAGTTGTAAGGGTTGAGCCATTCTGTCATGGTGAGAGGATTCAGTTCCTTCCATGTTAGATATGAGTGCTGAGATTCATAGCCATTCTGATGAGCAGGTCAGATGTAAGGGCTGAGTCATTTTGTCATGGTGAGAGGATTCAGTTCCTTCCATGTCAGATATGAGTGTTGGCCATTCTATCGAGTAGGATAGATGTAAGGGAAACTGCCACTCTTTGGGAGAGTGGAGGCACCTGGTCTGTTACTAGGTAGCTCAGTCTGGGACTAGGGGCCTTTCTGACGGGGGTGGAGGATTTGGTTCCTTCCAGGTCAGATGTGAGTGCAGGCCATTCTGGCGAGGGTGTAGGACTTGTTTCCTACCAAGTCAGATATAAGGGCAACTGCCATTCTATGGGAGAATGGAGGCACCTGGTTCGTTACCAGGTAGCTCAATCTAGGACTGGGGGCCTTTCTGGTGAGGGTGGAGGATTAAGTTCCTTCCAGGTCAGAAGTGAGTGTAAGCCTTTCTGGTGAGGGTGGAGGACTTGTTTCCTTCCAGGTCAGATATAAGTGCTAAATCCTTTTCACAGATGATAGTGATGTCCTGTCATGCTGGTGAATGTGAGTGCTGGGCCTTTCTGATGTGATTGTGAGTTTCTACATGATCAGATGTGAGTGCTGGGCGTGCCTTTCTGATGAGTAGGTCAGATGTAAGTGCTGGGCGAAGACCTACATGATGGCTAGGCCTACAACCAGGATGAAAGAAGGCTGGCTCTGTAGAACTTCCTATGACGAGATAACACACATGATGATGGCCAGATGAGATCCAGATCGAGCTATGATCCAGATCAAGTTATGATGACTCAGAGAGATCCAGATCGAGTGATGATCCAAATCCAGAAGTGATGATCCAGATCGAGTGATGATCTAGATCCAGATCGA
This sequence comes from Pseudotsuga menziesii, assembly GCA_001517045.1. NCBI lineage: Eukaryota > Viridiplantae > Streptophyta > Pinopsida > Pinales > Pinaceae > Pseudotsuga > Pseudotsuga menziesii. The sequence continues at coordinate 488,655 of LPNX010834407.1, read as the reverse complement.
GTGATGATCCAGATCCAGCAGTGATGATCCAAATCCAATCTAGTGATGATGATATAGATCGAGAGATGATCCAGATCCAGTGATGATGTTCCATGATGATCCAGATTGAGAGATGATCCAGATCAAGAGATGATCCAGATCCAGTGAAGATGTTCCATGATGATCCAGATCGAGAGATGATCTAGATTCAAAGAATGAAGAAGACTTGAAGACTCGAAGACTCGAGATGATCCAATTGATACAGAGAAGAAGACCAGTGCTGAAAATTGTGTCAAAAGAATACCTTCCTAGTTAAGAGGGAGTGTTGATGTATTTGTAACTTCAGAATGTATTCATCTATGTATCTTATGTATTGTAACCCAATGTTTATTCTGGGATGTATCTATTATGTAATTGAGTCATGTTTTCATGCCCCAATGTTCCGATTGGGAGAATCAATAATGTAAACAAGTCATGTCAAATCATAGTGGGTAACCCTTCGATTGTCTAAGGGTTAAAGTCCCTGCAGTTTTGGGGAACTAGGGTTATTAGACTCTCCTAGTAGAGGTCGACCCTAGTAGGATTTTAGTCATGTCGGGATTAGTATAAATAGAGAGCCGAGGTCTCTATTTAGCATACATCACTCACACTCTCAAGTGTAGTGCATAGTTGAGGAAGGAGAAGACACTAGGGCTAGACAAGAAGAAGATTACTGCTGTCGGGAGTGCATCTTACTGTTTTGGGGTTTTACATCTTGTGTTGATTCTATCTCTGAGGAAGTTGCGGGGTTTTCTCCATTTATGGTTTCCCCGATGAAAAACACTGTGTTCATTGTCTCTTGTGTTTGATTGCTATACTTGTTGTTCTCTCAGTAAATATCCTAACATAATGCTAGCTTGAATGTTAAAAAACTAACAATGATAATATGGATAAATAATTAATACACATATGGATCATCATAATATTTAATTAATGATAATGAGATAAAGCATAGAGAAAGAGAGAGAATATTAATTCCCTATGTATGCCTCAAGTGGACTCAAATTTTGAAGGCCTCAGTTAAGCCTGATTTGTAAATAAAGAACGTGTCGGTTAAAGAAGGAACATCTCCTTAATTCATGCAAAATGTTTGTGCATCGGTGACATTGATTGTGAAGTACTAAAGATTTTCAATTAGTCTCCTAACATTCAGTTGAATATTATGTTTAGTTTAGTTAGTTCACATTAAATTCTTTGAGCTCACATTCATATCATTTAGTTCACATTCAGTTCAAGAATATCACATTCAATTCAAGTCAGTTAGCATCCAGTTAAACATAATCAAAGGAGGGTGCATATCTTGTACATGCAAAGGGTAACTGAAGTGTTAGGTTGACACTAGAGCTTAGGAGGGCACTAATGATTGCATGAGAAGAGTTCTAGTGCTTGTTACTCTCAATTAATGTGCCATGTATGATCTCAGTGTGTTTATTGATCCTCTAATTCTCCCTATTCTGCATGGTAGGTTGTTTTATCTTGTTATTAATATGCAAGGCATATGGAAAGTTCAATACAGTTTGCATTCAATTGTTTTTGTAGGGTTGCTTTGGATCTCTCTTCTCTATTTTTGTGGTGACATCGCTTATCAAGCAATCTGTTGGTGTTTTGTAAATCATTATCTGCAACATCTATCTATCATACTCAAAGAATTATCAAGTTTTTCATCCTTCATGTTTGGAGGGTCTTCCTAGGGTATATCTTGTCTGTTATGGTGGTTGTTTTATGTGGTTCATTTCATATTGAAGATTCATATATTGCTGATATAAAGAATGATATGTGGTTTATTTAAACATTCATAGATGGCTTATATAAAGTTGATTTAGTGGTTGTTATAAAGTTTCTTATGTGGCTGATTTAGAGTTTCATAAAATGCTGAAATTGTCTCATAAAAATTTTAAAGTTCAAACAACCTCATTTTCGTTCAAACGTTCACATGGTATCAGAGCATAGGGCATGAAAGAGCTTAGTTTTATGTAAAAAACTAAGCCTCCATATATCTTGAAGAATTGAGCAAACGATTGCAGCCATGACATCGATCTCATTTCAACCGGAAGACTGCCTTGAATGTACTTCCAACTTCAACACATGGAAGGAAAGAGTGTTGAAAATTCTCGAGGAGCATGATCTTTATTATTTTGTGACTTCGGTGGTAGAAGAGCCTACCACTAATGCAGCAAGAGTAAATTTCAAGAAGAATCAAGCAAATGCAAAGAGGATCATATATGACTCCGTGAAGGACAATCTCATGTCGGTGATCACACCATTGAAGATGGAGAAAGAGTGTTTTGACACATTCATGAATATTCATGAGAATAAGGCCCCTACTAAAAAATGAGCTTTGTAGAACAATTTGCGCAAACTAAATATGGAGAAAGATGAGATCATAGCATCCTTCTTTTCAAATATTTCACAGGTGAGAGATCAACTAGCAAGCATTGCTATAGTGATGAATGAGGATGACCTTCTCCAAACCGCCATCGATGGGTTCCCTTCCTCATGGGAGAATTTATTAGCAGTAGTAAATGGAAGAGAAGAGAAGGCCAACTTTGAGATATTATGGCATGATTTCATTCATGAAGAGGGGCGCATCCTAAGAAAAACATCATGCACTAAAGAAGACAATCTTTCCCTCATGACAAGAATGAAGAAAGGGAGGAAGCCTTTCACTCCCAAGAAATTATTCCATTCAAAGAAGAAAGAGTTCACCCATAAATTTGATAAATCAAAATCTAAATGCTTTTACTGTGGGAAGAAAGGTCACTTTAAAAGAGAGTGCAATAAAAGGAAAAAAAATGAAGGAAAGTTTCATGCTTCTACCACTATAGAAGAAAAGAATGCACCTGAAGAGAAAGAGACAAGAAAGGATTATTATATTGTCTCTGCTTTGTCTGGATATATCATCACAGGTGAAGATACATGGTTTATTGACAATGGTGCATCCAAGCACATGTTAGGATTCAAAGGTGTTATCTCCAACATAAAAGAAAATAAGTTTTCATGCATGGTTGAGTTAGGGGATAACTCTACATATTCGATCCAAGGTGTTGGATCTAAGTTCTTCCAATTGAGTTCGGTGTTAATATTTTAAAAGTTTTTATACCCAAACAAAAAGGATCTATGAAATAATAACAAGCACAAGAGAACAAAGGATAAAACAAATATTTATCCTAGGAAACCCTCATTGGCAAGAAAACACAACAAAAATTCCTCTATATAGACTTCAACCAAGTAGAGTGTAAGACCCAAAGAATAATACTAGATTGCTTCCTCTCCTCTAGATGGACTACTCCTTCTCTCTCTAGTGAAATTGCTTGAGTGTTATAATTTTTTCCAAATGAGGGAGGCACCTCTCCTATTTATACTTATTAGTTGAGAGTCCTAATAACCCAACATGGACGACTTCTATTTGCTTCCAGGGCCGACTTGCCTTGGAAGACTAAAAAATACATTTAAATAATACTTTTGTGGGTACTACTGACCTGGCTTACAACTGAGGTTTAACCTCAAGACTTTACATGACCAAATACATCAATGACATTCCTAATCGGAGGAACAACATCTCTAGAAGGGGTGATAATAATAATAAATAGAATATCTTCCGTAATTACATTTTTTAACACTCCCTCTTAACAAGGAAGGTATTTTACAACAATACATCTGCACAACTGACTAGTGAATCTATATGTCAAAGGAATTTTTCACAATTACATCAACATCATCATCATCCATGTAACATCATCATCACGAACATCTCTGGGATCATCTCGAGCATAACCTACACTATATCATCAGTATACAAATAATGAGCTAAATCACCCACAACACAAACAAATGTCGGAACCTCATCATTTGCAACGGAATATAGGAACGCATCCTCAAGTGAATGCAGGACCACTCTCCATATGAGAGTACTATCATCCATAGGACCATCCTCAACCTCTAAGTGTTAGGACCACTCTCAAGAAGAGAGTGTTCTTTTCTACAGGACCATCCTCAAGTAGAATATTGTCGTCCGCAAATGAATGAAGGATCTCATCTGCAAATGAATGCAGGATCTCATCTGCAAATGAATGCAGGATCTTGTCTGCAAATGAATACAGGACCCGTCTCCATATGAGAGTACTATCATCTACAGTACCATCCTTAGTTGGTAAGTGTTAGGACCACTCTCAACAAGAGAGTGTTATTGTTTGCAGGATACTGTCATCCGCAAATGGATGTAGATCTCATCCGCAAATGGATGTAGATCTCATCCACAAATGAATGCATGACCATTGTCTATATGAGAGTACTATCATTTGTAGGACTATCCTTAGCCTGTAAGTGCTAGGAACACTCTCAACAAGAGAGTGTTCTTGTTCGTAGGATACTGTCGTCTAAAAATGAATGCATATCTCATACATAAATGAATGCAAGACCACTATCCATATGAGAGTACTATTGTCTGCATGGCCATCCTCAACTGGTAAGTGCTAGGACCACTTTAAACAAGAGAGCGCTCTTGTTCGTAGGATACTGTCATCTGCAAATGAATGCAAAACCACTCTCTATATGAGAGTACTATCATATGCAGGACCATCCTCTACTGGTAAGTGCTAGGACCACTCTCAACAAGAGAGTGTTCTTGTCTACAGGATATTGTCGTCTGCAAATGAATGCAGATCTCGTCTACATATAAATGATGGACCTCATCAATACCTGAAAAGCATACTGATAAAATAAACTGGCCTTTTTTGTACCGGCATACCATTCATTACCATCTAATTCTCAATAATAATCTTATGATCACTCCCTCTTTCTAGGGAGGTCCTTTCAGACTACACCAAGCTTGTATCGAAAGTGTTCAAACTTTACACAAGACAGAGGCTTAGTTAGAACATCAACAACTTGTTCCTATGTAGGAACATACTGGAGCTTCACGTCTCCTCTCTGCACCATATCCTAGATGCAGTGATACTTTATCTCTATATGCTTTGACTTATCATGAAACACTGGGTTCTCTGTTAGCTTGATGCAACTATCGTTGTCACAATAAATATTAGCTGCATCTATCTCGACATCAAACAATCCTGCCAATAGTTTGTGAAGCCATATTAATTCTCTACACACTGAACATGTTGTAATGTACTCACCCTAGGCTGTACTGAGGGAAACGCTATTTTTCTTTCTTCTAAGCTATGAGATCATACCTGATCCAAAACTGAAAAAACATCTTGAGGTGCTCTTTCTATCTTTCACACTTCCTACCCAATCTGAATCGTATAGCCATATAATATGAACTCACTCTCAGCTGCATATCTGAGGACACACTCCAATGTATCTTTTAGGTATCTCAGCACATGTTTTGCTGTAGCTAGATGAACATGTTAGGGATCCACCATATACTTGTTAATATTTTAAAAGTTATTATACCAAAAATAAAAGGATCTCTAAAAGAATAACAAGCACAATAAAACAAAAGAGAACACAAAGATTTATCCTAGGAAACCATCACGGGGAAGAAAAACCTGCAAAACTTCCTCTATATAGAATTCAACCAATTACAGTGTAAGAACCAAAGAATAAGACTAGACAACATCCTCTCCTCCAGATGGACTGCTCCTTCTCTCTTTAGCGCAACTGCTTGAGTGTTCTACTTGTCCAAATTAGGGATGCAACTCTCCTATTTATGCTAATCAAATGAGAGGCCTAATAACCCAACAGGGACGACTTATCCTTATTTCCAGGGCTGACATGCCTTGGGAGACTCAAAAATAAATTTTACTAATACTTTTGTGGGTACTATTGACCCAACTTACAACATAGGTTTTACCTCCATACTTTACATGGACAAATACATTAGTGACATCCCTAATCAAATGAGCAACATCTCCGAAAGGGGTGATAACAATAAGAGTACAAAATAGAATATATTTCACAGTTACACTTCTTTAACACTCCCTCTTAACAAGAAAGGTATTATACAAAAATACCTTTGTACAACTAGATGGTGAATCTATATGTCATATAAATTTTTCACAATTACATCAACATCATCATCATCCATGGAACATCATCATCATAGACATCTTTGGAATCATCTCGAGCATCATCATCTCTGGCATCATCTCGAGCATCATCATATCTGGCATCATCTCAAGCATCATAATATCTAGCACCATCTCAATGAAAATCATCTATGGCATCATCTTGAGCATCATCATCTCTTCCATCATCTCGAGCATCACCATCTCTACCATCATCTCGAGCATCACCTGCACTATCATCAATATACAAGTACTGAGTTAAAACACCCACAACATAAACAAATGTTGGAACATCATCATTTGCAACTAAATGTAGGAACTCATCCACAAGTGAATGCAAGACCATTCTCCATGTGAGAGTAGTATCGTCCCCAAAAACATCCTTAGTCGTCAAGTGTTAGGACCACTCTTAACAAGAGACTGTTCTTGTCTACAGAACCATCCTCAACTAGGATATTTTCACCTGCAAATGAATGCAGGAAATTATTCGCAAGTGAATGCATCACCACTCTCCATATGAGAGTACTATCATATGCAAGACCATCCTCAGTCGGAAAGTGGTAGGACCACTCTCCACAAGAGAGTGTTCTTGTCCACAGGACCATCCTTAGCTAGGATATTGCCATCCACAAATGAATGTAGGAACTCATCCACAAGTGAATGTAGGACCACTCTCCATATGAGAGTAGTATCGTTCATAGGACCATCCTCAGCTGGTAAGTTCTAGGGCCACTCTCAACAAGAGAGCGTTATTATCTACAGGATTGTCCTAAAGTAGGATACTATTATATGTAAGTGAATGCAGATATTGTCTGCAAATGAATGTAGGACCACTCTCAATATGAGAGTACTATTTTCTATAGGACCATACTCAGTTGGCAAGTTCTATGACCACTCTAAACAAGAGAGTTTTATTGTCTATAGGACCATCCTTAGCAAATGAATGCTAGGATACACTCGTACGCAAATGAATGTTGGACCTCATCAACATCTGTAGGTATACTGATAAAATCAACTGGATTTCTCTTCACTGGCACATTATTGCCATATCATACTCAATAATGCTCTCACCATAACTCCCTCTTTCTAGAGAGGTCCTTTTGGACTACACCAAGATTGTCTCGAAAGTGTTCAAAATTTACATGAGACAGAGGCTTAGTCAACACATCAACAACTTGTTTCTATGTAGGAACATACTGGAGCTTTACGGCTCCTCTTTGCACCATATCCTAAATGTAATGATACTTTATATTTATATGCTTTGAGTTATCATGAAACATCGGGTTCTCTGTTAGCTTGATGCAACTCTGGTTTTCACAATAAATATCAGTTGCATAATTTTCAGCATCAAACAATCCCGCCAATAGTTTGTGAATCCATATTGCTTCGCTACAGGCTGAACATGATGCAATGTACTCAGCCTCGGTTGTACTGATGGCAACACTAGTTTTCTTTGCTTTCTACTAAGCCACGAGATCACACCCAATCCCAAACTAAAACAACATCCTGAGGTGTTTTTTCTGTCTTCATCACTTTTTGCCTAATTCAAATCAGTATAGCCACACAATCTGAACTCACTATCGGTTCCATATCTGAGGCCACAATCCAATGTACATTTTAGGTACCTCATCACATGTTTTACTGCAACTATATGAACATGTCGAGGCTCCACCATATACTGACTCAAGGTGTTCACAACAAAACATATATCTGGTATTGTATTTGTCAAATACATCAGTGATCCAATAATTTGTATGTATAATGTGACATCTACTCTTTCTGAAGAATCATCATTAAACAACTTCAATTTTGTCACCATCAGAATGTTCATTGCCCTGCAATCCAATATCCCAAATCTCTTTAAGATATCGAATTTGTATTTTCCTTGGTTTAGGAAAATCTCATCTAAAAACTGCCATACTTCAAGACCTAGGAAATAATGCATTGTGCCAAGGTTTTTCATCTCAAACTCCGACGCAAGTTTCTTCTTACATTCGTTGATGAGCTTCTCATTTCCTGACAAAAATACATCATCTACATACAACAATAATATCATGATCCCATCATTCTCAACCTTATAGTAAAGGTTGGAATCAACTTTACTTTTGGTAAATCCCAAGTTCATCAGGTATCCATCAATTCTTCCATACCATGCTCTGGGTGCTTGTTTTAACCTATATAGAGCTTTCTTTAATATACATACATGTGTCCCCTTTTCATGGGTCTCAAATCTAGGTGGTTGTTCAATATATACTTCTTCTTCTATGACACCATTTAGTAAGGTTGTTTTTACATCCATTTGATGTAGCTTCCATTTCATCTTGGCTGCCAAGGAAAGGATAGTTCTGATTGAAGTATGTCTTGCTACTTGTGCAAAGGTTTCTTCATAATCAATTCCTTCTTTCTGTAAAAATACTCGTGTAAGAAATCTTGCTTCAAACTCTTAAATACTTCCATTTGTTGAATGCTTTGTCTTGAAAATCTATTTTGAAGAAACTATTGACTTGTCCTTTGGTCTTAGCACCACATCCCAAACATCATTATTTATTATAGATTGGTATTCTTGAATCATATCCTTCATCCTTTCCTTCTTATTTGAAGCTTCTTCAAAACATGTGGGTTCTTCATCAACAAGGTTGCTCATTAATGCCAGATAATATGAGTACATTCTTTGTCTCTTGCTTCCTTCTAGTGCACCATATATTTCTGCTTCTATGATTATATCACGAGCCCAAGCTGGTCTTCTTTTTGTTGAGATCATCTCCGGCGGTGTTTCCATGGGTTCTTGGGGTTCTGCTAAGTTGTGATCTTCTGGTATAGTATTTTCTTCAATGTTTCTAACTGGTGGTCTGGTAGCTTCTATGGTTCTAAGAGCCTCCTACTCTTCTTCATGATCTTCATCTGCATAGATCTTTGTAGATTTGGTGAAGGTTGTATCTTCATCAAATATAACATCTCTACTGATCTCGATTTGAAGGAAACCTGGAATATAGATTCTATAGGATTTTGACTGTTCACTGTATCCAAAAAATATTCCCTTCTTTCCTCCAGAGTCCAATTTTGTTCTCTTCTCCTTTGGAACATGTAAGTACACAAGACAACCGGATATTTTTAGGTGGGTTTCTTCAGGATTTTCACAAGTGGAAATTTCTTTTGGGGTTTTGTTTCCAAGAGCATCGTGAGCTATTCTGTTATGGACATATAATGTCGTTCTTGTTGCTTCGTCCCATAGATGCATAGGTAGATCTTGATCATGGATCATTGCTATGACTGCTTCCATGATGGATCTATTATTGCTTTCTACTACTCCATTTTGTTGTGGATTATAAGGTGTGGTAAGCTCCCTCTTAATACTAACTTCCTTATATAAGTCCTTGAATTCATTTGAAGTGAATTCTCCCCCATTGTCTGATCTTCTTTTTTAGATAGATTTTCTACAAGATCCTTAAATTCCTAGAATTTTCCAAATACTTCATCTTTTCCTTTCAAGAAATATATCAAAGTCTTACGAGAGTAATCATCAATAAAAGAGACATAGTATACATACCCGCTTAAGGAAGTGGATGACATCGTTCCGCACACATCTGAGTGTACAATATCCAAGATCCATTTTGCTTTGTTGTTACTGCTTGGTAATTGGTTCTTGATGTTCTTTCCTTGAGCACATCCTTTAAATAGTCCTTTATGATTGATCTGGATCTCTGGTAGACCTATCACTACCTTGCTCACAATTGACAAGGCTTTGTAGTTCACATGGGCAAGTCTTCTATACCACAGTTCACATGGGATGATGGTACTGGATGTAAGGGTTGAATTTGTGTGTCCTTTAAACTTGTAGAGTCCTCCTTCTTCAACACCAATTACAATAGCATCATCTATTGTCTTTCCTTTCATCCTTATAAGGACTTCACCATCTGCGAAGGCAACTCTAAATAATCTCTTATCTAGATATGAGATAGAAAGAAGATTCTTCTTCAAACCTGGAACATTTAAGACTTCTTTAATCTTCATGAAATTTTCAGATTTTAATTTGTAAGAGGCTTCTCCCATTCCTTTGATGGGGTACTGGTAATCATCTCTAAGTTGTACCTTGTGTGAATAGTCTTTTTGGGTAAGACAAGAGAGTGAATCTTTGTGTTTTGTCATATGTTTGGAAGCACCACTTTCTATAATCCAAGTCTTACTTCCATGAGTGATTGATCCTATGAGATCTGAAATTAGGACGTACTCTTCACTAGAGTCTTCATTTTCTATGGACCTCCCCTTATCTGATTCATTTTCTTTAGTTGCATGGGCATGGTACTTTCGGTTTGTCTTCTTGAACTAAAATTTCTTAAGAGGGAAATTTCTAGTGATGTGTCCCATCTTATGTAATGGGTAGCATTCAATGGATGAGTAATCCTTTCTAGGTCTCCTACTCCTTTTGAAATCTAGTGGTTGTCTAGAAGGTGATCCTTGATTCTTCCTTTTGTTTCTACCATTCTTTGTGTGAGTAGCTAGATCTTGATCTTCATTATAATTTAGCTTCTCTTCTCTATTTTCTATCCTCCCTTCTTCTTGTACACATTCTTCCCATATCTTATTGAGCTCAATTAACCTTCTTCTAGCACATATTCCTCCAATGAAGGAATCCCATTCTCTTGGGAGACTATTCAAGGTGGGAATCACCACTTCTTCTTCTTCCACCATGTCACCAATGGATTCTAATTGTTCTTTGATTTGAGATACTCTTGAGAAATATGATTGCATAGTTTTTGTGTTTTGTTTCTTCACACCCTTGAGTTAGCTTCTCAAGGTCATTCTTCTGTCGATGTTTTTTCCTTCAAACATACTGGTTAGTGCATCAAACATTTATTTTGGAGTATTCTTTGAAGATACATAAGGAATCAATTCATCCTTGATGGAGTTATCTATGATCCTATTCTCTTTGATCATGTCCTTATTGTGCTTTGCCTTTTCCTCCTCTCCCTCTAGTTCCTTGACCTCATCTTTGATATATCCTTTTAAGTCATGTTATTCAAGGATGAGCATGAATCTATACTTCCATTCTCTTAAGTTCTTTTCTCCCTCGAGATTTTCATCAAGCCTGCTTGGTGTTGTTTGTCATCTTTAATGAATGAGAACTTCAAGTGTAAATATAGGGAACATGACTTAACAATTTGAGGACTACTTCTGGAATCTGCTTCATGATGACTTAGGTTTTGACTGGAAAACCCTAATTTCCCAACTGGGATCACTTGTAGATCTGATTGGAGGAAAATATATGCCTCCCCAAGGCGAGCTAGACTGTATCTTGCTTTTTTGGAATCTCAGGATGAAACCTTGAAAAATATGATAACCTAGTTTCTCCTAACAAAAGTGGTAGGTCAAAAAGTGAAAATAATTAGAATTAAAAACCAATTCGACAGAAAGATGCACCCTTCTAGGGCGAGTTGAATGGACCTTCTTTTCTGGCTGATCTGTGGAGGGAGGCATCCATAATAGTGATCCCTAGCTTGTTGGATTGTGGGAAAAAATGTTGCACAATGTCTTCTTTTAAGTTAGCTCTGATACCATGTTAATATTTTAAAAGTTGTTATACCAAAATCAAAAGGATCTCTGAAAGAATAACAAGCACACTAGAACAAAAGAGAGAAAAAATATTTATCCTGGGAAATCCTCGTGGGGAAGAAAACCTAGAAAAAATTCCTCTATATAGAATTCAACCAAGTACAATGTAAGAACCAAAGAATAAGACTAGAAAACTTCTTCTCCTCCAGATTGACTACTCCTTCTCTCTCTAGCGCAATTGCTTGAGTGTTCTACTTGTCCAAATGAGGGAGGTTCCTATCCTATTTATACTAATAAGCTGAGAGGAATAATAACCTTGGGAGACTCAAAGATACATTTTACTAATACTTTTGTGGGTACTACTGACTCGAATTACAACAAAGGTTTTACCTCAAGGTTTTACATGACTGAATACATCAATGACATCCCTAATTGGAGGAACAACATCTCTAGAAGGGGTAATAACAATAATAGCACAAAATAAAATATCTTTCACGGTTACATTTCTTTAACAATACTGACTTAAGGTGTTCACAACAAAACATATATTTGGTATTGTGTTTTTCAAATACATCATTGAGCCATAATATGTCTGTTTAATGTGACATATACTCTTTCTGAATACTTATCATTTAGGAGATTCAGGTTTGTCACCATCGGAGTGTTCATTTCCTTGCAATCCAACATCCCAAATTTCTTTAGGATCTCAACTGTATATTTCCCTTGGCTTAGTAAAATCTCATCTGGAAACTGCCATACTTTTTCATCACGTGTTTCTTCTTACATTCACTGATGAGCTTCTCCGTTCCTATAAAAAATAGATCATATTCACACAACAATAATATCATGATCCCTTCATCTTCAACCTTATAGTAAAGGTTGGAATAAGCTTTACATTTGGTAAAGCCCAAGTTCATCAGGAATCCATCAATTCTTAGACACCATGCTATGGGTGCTTATTTTAACCCATATAGAGCTTTCTTTAATCTGCATATGCGTGTCCCCCTGTCGTGAGTCTCAAATCCTAGTGGTTGTTCAATATATACTTATTCTTCTATGACGCCATTTAGGAAGGTTGTTTTTACGTCCATTTGATGTAGCTTCTATTTCATCTTGGCTGCCAAGGGAAGGATAGTTCTGATAGAAGTATATCTTGCTACTGGTGCAAATGTTTCTTCATAATCAATTCCTTCTTTTTGTGAAAATCCTCATGTGAAAAAATTTTCTTTAAACTTTTCAATATTGCCATCTGTCGAGTGCTTTGTCTTGAAAAAACCATTTTGAAGAAACTATTGACTTGTCCTTTGGTCTTGGAACCACATACAAAAAATCATTCTTTATTATATATCGGTATTCAATCATGGCCTTCATCCTTTCCTTCTTATTTTAAGCTTCTAAAAAACATGTGGGTTCTTCAACAATAAGGTTTCCCATTAATTCCACATAGTTTGAGTAGATTCTTTGTCTCTTGCTTCCTTCTGGCACAACATATATTTATACTTCTCTGATTGTATCACAAGCCCAAGATGGTCTAATTTTTGTTGATATAATCTCTTGAGGTGTTTCCAAGGGTCCTTGGGGTTCTGTTAGTTCATGATCTTCTGGTATAATATCTTCTTCAATGTTTTTGACTGGTGGTTTGGTAGCTTCTGTGGTTCTAGGAGTCTCCTCTTCTTCATGATCTTCATATGCATAGTTATTTCTGGATTTGGTGAAGGTTGTATCTTCATCAAATATAACATCTCTACTCGCCTCGATCTGACAAAAACCTGGAATGTAGATTCTATAAGCTTTTGAGTATTCACTGTATCCAACAAATATACCCTTATTTCCTGAAGAGTCCAATTTTTATCTTTTCTCCTTTGGAACATGTAAGTACATGGGACAATCGAATATCTTTAGGTGGCTTACTTTGGGATTTTCACCAGTGAACATTTCTTTTGTGGTTTTGTTTCCAAGAGCACTATGAGATATTATATTATGGACATAGATTGTGGTTCTCGTTGCTTCGTCCCATAAATGCATCGGTAGATCTTGATCATGGATCATTGCTTTGACTGCTTCCATGATAGATCTATCCTTTCTTTATTCTACTCCATTTTTTTGGGTATTATATGGTGTGGTAAGCTCCATATAAATCCCATCTTCCTTACAGAAGTCCTTGAATTCATTTGAAGTGAATTCTCCTCCATTATATTATCTTAAAGTCTTGATCGTCTTTTCATATAGATTTTCCACAAGAGCTTTAAATTCCTTGAATTTTACAAATACTTCATCTTTTATTTTCAATAAATATATCCAATATTTATGAGAGTAGTCATCAATAAAGGATACATAGTAGACATACCCACTTAAGGAAGTGGTTGGAATCGGTCCACAAACATCTGAGTGTACAATATCCAAGATCCCTTTTTCTTCGTTGTTACTGTTGGGGAATGGGTTCTTGATTTTCTTTCCTTGAGCACATCCTTTATGTACACCTTCATGATTGATCTGGATCATTGGAAGAGCTATCACTACCTTGCTAACAATTGACAATGTTTTGTAGTTCACATGAGCAAGTATTCTATGCCAAAGTTCACATGGGTTGATGGTACTGACTGTAAGAGATGAATCTCATGTGTCCCTTCAATTTGTAGAGTCCTTCTTCAACACCAGTTATAGTAGAATCATCTATTCTCTTTCCTTTCAGCCACATAAGAACTTCACCATCTACAAAGGAAACTCTAAAACCTTTCTTATCTAGAGCTGATATAGAAAGAAGATTCTTCTTCAAACCCGGAACATATAAGACTTATTTAATCTTCGTTAACTTTATAGATTTTAATTTGTAAGAGGCTTATCCCATTCCTTTAATGGGGTACTGATAATCATCTCCAAGTTGTACCTTGTGTGAATAGCCCTTTTGAGTAAGACATGGGAGTGAGTTTGTGTGACCGATCATATGTTTGGAAGCACCATTGTCTATAAGCCAAGTGTTACTTCCATGAGAGATTGATCTTCTGAGAGCTGTAATTAGGACATGCTCTTCACTAGAGTCTCCATATTCTCTAGCCCTCTCCTTATCTAATTCATTTTATTCAACTACATGGGCATGTTACATTCGGTTCTTCTTCTTGAACTGATCTTTATTAAGAGGACAATGTCTAGCAATGTGTCCCATCTTATGACATGAATAACATTCAAAGGATGAGTAATCCTTTCTAGGTATCTTACTCCTTTTGAAGTCTGGTGGTATTCTGTAAGGTGATCCTTGAATCTTCCTTTTTTTCTCCCATTCTTAGCATGAGTAGCTAGAGCTTGATCTTCATTATCATTTAGCTTCTCTTCTCTATTGGCTATTCTTCCTTCTTCTTGTACACATTCTTCCCATAGTTTTCTAAACTTGGTCAACCTTCTTCTAGCACATATTCCTCTAATGAAGGAGTCTCAATCTCTCGGGATACCATTCAGGGTGGTCATCACCACTTCTTCTTCTTCCAGCATGTCACCAATGGCTTCTAACTCTTTCGATGATCTAAGACACTCTTCAGAAGTATGATTGCACAGTTTCTGAATTTTTTACCTTCACACCCTTGAGTTGGTTTTTCAAGATCATTCTTATGTTGATGTTCTTTCCTTCAAACATACTGGTTAGTGCATCAAAAATTTCCTTTGGAGTTTTCTTTGAAGACAACTGGGGGGTCAACTAATCCTTGATGTAATTAGCTATGATACTTTTGACGTTGATCATATCCTTCTTGTGCTTGGCCTTTTCCTCCTCGCCCTCTGGTTCCTTGACCTCATATTTGATATAGCCTTCTATGTCATGTTCTTCAAGGATGAGCATGAATCTGCACTTCCATGCTCTGAAGTTCTCTGATCCCTCAAGATTTTCATCAAGCTTGGTGTTGTTTTCCATCTTTAATGTGTGAGAAATTCAAATGGAACTATAGGGGATAGAACTTACCAATTTGAGGAATGATTTCGGAATTTGCTTCAGATTGACTTAAAGTTTGACTGGAAAACCCTAATTTTCGAACTTAGATCACTTGTAGAGCTAAGTGGAGGAAAAGATGTTCCTACCCAAGGCAAGCTAGACTATATCTTTCTTTTATGTAATCTATGGATGGAACCTTGAGAAATTTGGTGCCCTACTTTCTCCCAGAAATAGTGGTAGGTCAAAAAGTTAAAATCCTCAGAATTGAAAACTACTTCGATAGAAAGATGTGCCCTCCTAGGGTGAGTTGGATGGTTCTTATTTTTTCAACTGACTTGTGGAAGGAGTTGTCCATAATAGTGATCCCTAGCTTGTGGAATTGTGGGAAAAATGTTGCATGATGTCTTCTTTCAAGTTAGCTCTGATACCATGTTAATATTTTAAAAGTTGTTATACAAAAACAAAAAGGATAACTGAAAGAATAAAAAGCACAACAAAACAAAGGAGAACACAAATATTTATCCTGGGAAACCCTTGCGGGGTAGAAAACCCATAAAAAATTCCTCTATATAGACTTCAACCAAGTACAACGTAAGACCCAAAGAATAAGACTAGCATGTTTCCTCTCCTACATATGAACTGATCCTTCTCTCTCTAGTGCAACTGCTTGAGTGTTCTTCTTTTTCCAAATCAGCGAGGTGCCTCTCCTATTTATACTAATAATCTGATATCCCTAATAACCTAACTTGGATGACTTCTCCTTGCTTCCAGGGACGAATTTCCTTAGAAGACTCAAAAAAACATTTCAATAATACTTTTGTGGGTGCTACTAACCCGACTTACAACTGAGGTTTTACCTCAAGAATTTACATGACCAAATACATCAGTGACATGCCTAATCAAAGGAACAACATCTTTGGAAGGGGTAATTATAATAATAATAATAATACAAAATAGAATATCTTTCACAGTTACATTTCTTTAACATTCTAGAGGTGTGTTGCATGTGGAGGACATTATTTATGTCCCATCTCTAAAGAAGAACCTACTTTCATTTTTCGGTTCTTGAAGATAAAGGATTCTAAGTTATCTTCATGGAGAATCAAGTATACTTATGGTCGAAGAACTAGAACATTTATTATGTTGTTATTATTGGAGTTAGAGAAGGAGGAATTTAAAAGGTCCCAGGAAAGTATATTTCATCCATGGTACATCACAGTATCATCCCATGTGAGCTTCGACATAGGAGGCTTGGTCACGTCCACTTCAGAGCACTAACTGATTTATAGTGAACGGTAAAGGTATGCCTAGTTTTAATATTGAGCATGATAGTGTATTTTGGGGATGTGATTTAGGAAAGAGTGTTAAAAATAAGTTTTCTAACAACCATATAATATGTAAAGGGATTTTATATTTGGTACAATATGATGTATGTGGTCCCATGTCATCTCCATCCCTTAGCAGTTATCTCTACTATGTATTGCTTATTGATGATTTCTCCTGTAAAGATTGGATTTATTTTATGAAATACAAGAGTGAAACTTTTAGAAAATTTCAAGAATATAACGCATTAGTAGAGAATCATACAAGTAGGCACATCCATGCTTTAAGGTCTGATAATGGAGGATAGTTTGATTCAAATGATTTTAATTAGTTTTGTAGTGATGCAAGGATTTGTAGACAATTAACAATTCCTTACAATCCCCAACAGAATGGAGTTGCAGAGAGAAAGAATATAATTATTTGTGAGGCTAGTAAAGCCATGCTACATGAGCAGGATTCGTCCGCTTCCTTATGGGCATACGCCACCAGTACATTAGTTTAAATTCAGCACAAAAGTTCACATGCCATCCTTGAAGAGAAAACATCTGAAGAGGTGTTCCTAGTGAAAATCCAAACATTTCACACTGCTGATGATTTTTGTGTGTTCAGTGTATATTCACATACTAAAAGAAAAGAGAACCAAGATGGATCCTTCAGGAAAGAACGGAAATTTTGTGGGATATAGTGAGACCTAAAAATCATTTAGAATATATGTACCTGGTGAGAGACATATTGAGGTTAGTCGAGATGTGACTTTTCATGAGTAAGTCTCTTTCAAGAGATCAAAAGAGATTGCATATGATACAGAAACTAAGGAGCATGAAACTCCTATATCAGAAGACCTTGATCATGATGCTTCCCTTTTTGATGTTGAGAGGGGGAACCTTGAAGAGAATTTAGAGTTACATGTCATTGATGAACCAGTTGAGTTGGTTAAGGAACCTCCTACAAACATGAGGGTTGCATGGTGTCGGTATGTACTAAAATATGTTGAGAAGCATGGAGCACCAATGGGATCTACCGGAGAGTGAAAGCAACCTGATAGGTATGTTGGATCTGTTGCATTGATGAGTGACACATGTGACTTAGATCCTTCATCATATGAAGAATATGCATAGCAGAAAGTATGGAAAGATGATATGACAAAGGAGTATTAGTCGATACTAAAGAATGGTGTTTGGGAAATTGTTCCTAGGCTCGAGAATAAGTCATTTGTTACTTATAGATGGATTTATAAGATAAATCATGTTGAAGATGGTAGTGTTGAGAAATACAAAGCCAAACTTGTTTCCCAAGGTTTCTCTTAGAAAGAGAGAATTGATTACGTGGATACTTTTTCTCATGTGGCTAGATATACCAAAATTAGATCTATTATTTCACTTGCATCAATACTAGGCTGGAAGCTTCACAAGATGGATGTGAAGACTGCCTTCCTCAACGGTGAAGTTGAGGAAAAGGTTTACATAGAGTAGCGTGATGGATTTGTGATTCATGGGAAGGAGTACCATGTGTGCAAGTTGAAGAAATCCATATATGGGTTTAAGCAAGCTCCCCGAGCTTGGTATGCTAGAATAGATAGCTAACTTCATAAACTTGGTTACTCAAAGAGTGAAGTAGATTCAAACTTGTACTTCAAAGTAGTGTAGAACTAACCCTTGATACTGGTTATATATGTGGATGATCTATTCCTTACCGGAGAGGAAAGATTGATTGCTAAGTGTAAGAGGGAGATTACCTCAGAGTTTGAGATGAAAGACTTAGGTCTAATGCACTACTTCATAGACCTGGAGATTTGGAAGAGGAATGATGATATATTTCTATCTCAAGGGAAGTAAATTGTGGACATATTGTGCAGATTTGGCATGGTGGATTGTAAATCCACGAGTACTCCAATGGTTTCCAACTTGAGGAAACTTCACGAGACTGAGACTGGATCGGATCTAGTAGACCCCACTCTATACAAACAATTGATTGGATCACCGATGTACCTAATACACTTGAGGCCAGAAATTTTCTATGCATCTAGCATTTTGAGTCAGTTCATGGAATATCTAAGACATAGACTCTAGGTTGCTACAAAACATGTTTTGAGGTACCTCTGCAGTACAGTTTCTTATGGACTTAGGTATGCCTCTAGTGGAGGGATATTATTAGTTGGTTATACTGACTTTGATTTGGGTGGAAACATTGTTGATTGAAATATCACTTCAGGGTACTGTTTCATATTAGGTTCTGCTATGATTTCTTGGTTAAGCAGAAAGTAAATCTCAGTTTCCTAGAGTACCACTGAAGTTGAGTACATGGATGCTAGTACTTCTTGTAGAGAAGCAGTGTCGCTGAGAAATATATTTGGAGGATTTTTTGGTGAAACACTTGATCCTATAGTGATTAGGTGTGAAAACTAGAGTTGTATAAAGATTTTTGAAAATCCAGTGTTTCATGACAAGTTGAAACACATAGTAATGCAGTATCAATTCATTTGATACATGGTCCAGAAAGGAATTGTAAAAATTCAGTACCTAGATATTGATGAGCATATTGCAGATGTGTTGACAAATCCTCTATCCGTGACAAAGTTTAGATACTTCCGAGATAATATTGGTATGGAAGAGAATGTCTCCCTCGCTGAGAGGGAGGGTTGATTATACAACATAAGGAGTCATTCTCCGGACTTGTGAGTAATATCAAGTTGGCCTTCTGAGTCATATCAAGTCCTATGTATCCTCATTCGGTTGAGGTGGTGATGTTGTATTGTAAAGCTTGTGAGTACTATCAAGCTAAGTCTTGTGAGTAATATCAAGACTAGACTTGTGAGTAATATTAAGTCTATGAACTTCTGTGTAATATCAAGTTTTTCTTGTGAGTAATATCAAGACGATAGACTTGTGATTAGTACCAATTCCTACAAATATCCTCATTGTTTTGAGGTGGCATCCTTTACTTGGTAAAGTGGTTATACTATGTGATGTATTACTAGTCATGGTCACTGAGTGCTATAAGTCTCCTTTAGGGATTAACTACCACTAGAGTGATATACTTTAGCATATGACAATATGACCGGGTTAATATGTATGATCATCGGTATGGAATAAATCTTTTGAGTATGATATGATAAGATGGATAAATAATTAATACACAAATGGACTATGTAGTATTTAATTATTGATGATGAGATAAAGCATAGATAAAGAGAGATAATCCGAATTTCCTATGTATGCCTCAAGTTAAATTGAATTATGAAGGCCTCAATTAAGCCTAAGTTGTAAACAAAGAATGTGTTAGTTAATGAAGGAACATCTCCTTAATCCATGCAAAATGTTTGTGCATGGGTGACACTGATTGTGAAGTACCAAATAATTTTAGTTAGTCTCCTAAATTTTAGTTGAATATTAAGTTCAATTCAGTCAGTTCACATTCAGATCATTCCATTCACATTCAGTTCAAGAAGATCACATTCAACTCAAGTCATTTAGCATCCAGTTAAAGCTAATTAAAGAAGGAGGGTGCATATCTTGTGCATGCAAGGGTAATTGAAGTGTTAGGTTGACACTAGAGCTTAGGAGGGTGCTAATTATTGCATGAAAGGAGTTGTAGTGCTTGTTACTCTCAGTGAATGCACATGTATGATCTCAATGTGTTTATTGAGCCTCTAATTCACCCCCTTCTGCATGCTAGGTTGTTTTGGCTTATTATTAATATGCAAGGAATATGGCAAGTTCAATACAGTTTGCTTTCAGTTGTTTTTGTAGGGTTGATTTGGATCTCTTTTCTCTATTGTTGTGGTGACATCTCTTATCAAGCAATCTGTTGATGTGTTGTAAATCATTCTATGCAAATCTATCTATCATACTCAAATAATTGCTATGTTTTTCATCCTCCGTGTTTGGAGGGATTTCCTAGGGATATCTTGTCTCTTATGGTGATTTTTTTACGTGGCTGATTTATTCTTGAAGATTCATATATTGATTATATAAAGAATGATAGGTGGCTGATTTAAAGATTCATAGATGGCTGATATAAAGTTGAATGTGTGGTTGATTTAAAGTTTCATAAAGTTTTGAAATTGTCTCATAAAAGTTTTAAAGTTTAAGTATCCTCGATTTTGCTCAAACTTTCACAATACTCACTTATGAAGATGGCGTGATAACGAAGATGGAAGAGTGTAGAGAAAACATAAAACTAAATAACTACTAGTTGTAGTATACAATGTGGATTAAATCATATTGTATACTACAATAGCTGATAGATTGAGGTGTGTAGTAAGAAGGATCATATGCAGTAATACAAAATTTTCCTTGAAGCATAACTCTAAAGGTGAAATTTTGCATCAGTCACAACTGGTGTCATTCAATTGAGGTTGATATCTTCGATAGACAAGCTGGGTCTTGTTTACAATATAGGTATTGCAATGAGGATTGGATTCCTCGCAATAGGCTGGATTTTGTTAGCAAGATGGGTCTTGCATCAAGGATTGGATTCCTTATCCCTCAGTTGGTGCTCAGAACCCCAGAGATTGGTGTCTTCTACAAATTGATGACTTGGTGAATTATCAAATATTTAATTACATATATTGTGTGTCTCTTGTTTGTGATGCTTATTGAATACATATTGAAGCATTATTGATACATGTTAAATAACAGTGCTTAAACAAAGAAAAATAAATTGACTATGTGACACATTGATTCACTCTTCCCTCTTAGTGTTCTTAATGTGTTACAAAAATTGGTATGAGATCAAGGTTCCTTCACAACAACTAACAACTGGAAGGAGATCCTTTAATAGACAAATGGATGGGAAAATAGTTTTGTCTACAAATGAAGCTTCACTCTTTGATGAGACATATTATTCTTCTTGGAGGGAAAAATGAAAGGATATAAAAAGTCAAGAGGATCTGGTGTTTGGGAAAAAATTGCATGCAAGTCTATTCCTTCAAGTAATTAGTCAAACCATATAGCAAAAAGGGAAGCAATGAAAATGAATCAATGGAATTGGAGGTTATCCTTGACAGTTTATCAAGGCAAATTAAAGATGAGATACGACAATGTAAAACTACTAAATAACTATGGCTAAAGATGGAGAATCTTTATCAAGTCGAAGTGAACAAATTAGAAGTCAACCTTAGCAAGAATCAAATGCAATGTTTAGGTACAACAGAAGCATAATCCAAAGATGAAGATACAGTTGATGAAGTTAAGTGATCTCCTAAATACTCAAATTGCAGTGATTCAAAGAGTGAGTATGAATGTTTAGTTACAAATGAAGAGTAAGACATAACAAAAAAAATAATGGTGTTATAATCGCATTAGAGGAAGTTAGAGGATTAAGATATGATTTATATGTCGAAGTCTTAAGGGATGATCTTGATATTATGGAAAGCAAAGTTATGTGTGTACTAAAACAAATGGAGAGAACTCAAAAGTAAAATATGTTACTACATCAACTACTTGAGGAATCTAAGAGAAAGGAACCAAGAAAAGCATGGACAAATCACCAAATCCATGATTGACTTAAAATCCCAAGGAGAAGAAGCCTTTAAAATCAAAGAAGAATAAATTGTGAATATGAAGACAAAAATTGATAATCTAACAGAAGTAATAGAAATGCAGAAATCGTATGACAAGCTCAAAAAGCACAAAAGTCCTAGAAAATACAAAATAAATGGTCATTGGGTTACAATCCCAATTTGGGGAAGCCGAAAGAACATAGGAAGTTTTGAAGAGTCATTTAATGGAGAAAGAAGACACATGTGCAAGATAAGATTGGAAATATAAGAGCTTAGAGAAAATACTAAAGAAGCAGATGATAAGCTCAATTTCAAGAACAACTCATCAATTTTTGATGAGATATTAAATAGTCAAATGTCGCCCACTGACAAGTATGTTCTCAATTAAAACAAGATGGTTGACAAAGACACAGATGATAAATGGATTCTGAGCTGGAAGCAAAAGATAGGTTATCCTGCATTTAAAAAAAAGAAAAGGTGATGTTACAGACCAAGAATATGTTCTGAATTTAGTCAACAAGCAAAGCTACGAAATAACATGTCAGAAGCAACATCAGAAAGCGAGCTCTTCATATCAGAATAATCAAGGAATATATGTGTTATCATAATGGGATCAAAATTCTAGGTATGAGAATTTATTTAATGGTGATTGTTTTTCTTGTTATGAATTTGTTCATAAAGCATTGGATTGCAAAAGTTATGGCAATAAAAACACAGTAAAATGTTTGAGGTGCAATTATTATCGATATATTGCAATGTATTGTCATACAATAAGATGCTACACTTGTAATGGTTTTGGGCACAAATCTTGGAGTTTTTGGAGCCCAAGAAGACACCCAGTGAGAAATACTTCATCCAATACATAAAGGAAATATAAATAAAACAAAGTGAAGTGTCAAAAATTACATTAAAAAAGTCATGAGTTTTTTAAAAAATAGATAAGAAAAACTCCAAAGTCATATGTCGATGAAGCTAATAATAGTAATCTTGTAGCAACAAAATATTGTTGCATATACTGCTAATTTCTTAAGCATCATGCGAATATCCTTGGGTTCAAATAGAATATTATATGCAAATTATGAATTCAAGGAAAAAAATATTAAGCTAGAAATATTTGATGACTGCCATCCACTGAAATAATCAAAACTTATATAAATGAGTTGTTGTCTCAGGAGAAAAAAGGGTACACACATTTAAAATTGGCCATAATTGGAAAGTATATCAATATCATTGTCCTACAAAATTTATGTACAATGTTGGAATAACAAGTCAAAACAACGTAGTGTTTGCGAAGAAATTGTTAACAGCCACGACTCAAGTCAATGTACAGGAATCTGCAAATATAGGTGTAATAAAGTATCTAACAAAGATCGTTCTTTGAAACTTGAACTGCTAAATATTATCCAAAGTTATTTCAAAAGAACTAGAACATGTTCTTGTTTCCTCTCTAACCGTTTAATTCGATTATTCAGAGTTGTTATTTCCTCTGCATTTCTTTGATTAACTTGCGCCTGAGCATACCATGCTTTGATGTTATCCCCTTTCATTTGAGATTCCCAATTCCCCAATTTGTTTTTGATATTTGTGAACTTTGTCTGCTATTATTGGATGTTGCAAACATATTGGATACAAAAGAATTAACTTGCTGCACAGTATTAGACATTGTGACAAAATTGCTAAGAGAATCTTCCTGTTGAAAATTGACACTAACAAAATGAAACTCAAAGATAATGCATCAGAAAGAGTCATATGAATTCGACGGATTTAAATGCAATTGAAAACCTAGTAAGATTTATGATTAATCATCGCTCATAAATGAGTTTGGGCGTGCTCATAAATCATTTACAATTGCATGCCTCCAGAAAAATTGAAAATACACTAGGTACAAATGAATTGATGGGTTCCTCTATGTATGTATTAATGTCGGGTTCGCATGCTTACATGGGACATTTAACATGTACCAAGGAGATTACATATAATGTATATTGCATAAATAATATGGCAACTCAATAGTTAATGTTTGGGGACAAAATTGAATTATGGGAGGTAGGTTGGTGCACAACTCGACCTTTCAATAACCAAAGACAATGTCGTAGAAATATTAAGTGTACAATGCGGAAAATAAACATAAATCCGTGAAATGAGGTTTAGATAAAGAATTGGAGCAATTTTTCTGATTTTAGAACACATTGACATAAATTATTGAGGCAATTTTGTCTTGGGTGACTGGACGAGCAAAGAACAGATATTAGATGCATAAATCCAAACTTGAATATGAAATACATACTCATGGGAATCACCTTGTTGGGCATGTGATAGGGGAAGCAACCAAGAAGGTGTAGATTTCTCTAATATCTATTGCCGAGGATGATTGGATAAGGAAGAAGCAAATCAAAATATATGAGTAAGCAGTGAAGATAGAAATGAAGGAAAAGATCACTTCATAGTTTGAAGGATGCTATAAAAAAATTTAAGAACATGACAATAGCATGACAACAACATTATTGGATAAGTTCTAGAATCCTATGAAAGGGATCAATGAACTAAGCAGAGAGAGATTGGATAAGCCTTGATAAGTGGCATCATGTAGTGAAGTATTAGGAGCATAACACAATAACGATAACAAATATCAAGATGAAACAACTGGAGTTAGGCATATCCCGAGGGGGAGCAGAGTCAGAAAAAACATATTCTTAGAGGTAGCTACAGAAGATTAAGCTCAAACAACCCTTTTCCATTGATGTCAAAGGGGGAGAAATTAAGGAAGATAAATAACAAGCAATTAGAATAGTGTAGTCAAGGGGAGCTCCTGCACTTAGGGGATCTGGGTTTTACTTGGTGTTGACAACAATGCCAAAGGGGAAGATTGTCAGACCTAGTTATGTAATTGATTTCAAATAGGTTTGGATTCACCTATTGTTGTCATTGATGTCCAATAGTTTTGGAATGCATGTGAATATTGAAGCCAATTTGAAGAAATATATAGAATTGGAATACAAGTGAAGCTTGAAACCAGTTTTAAGAAGTATGTACAGTTGGAATGCATGTGAAGATTGAAGCAAGTTTGAAGAATTATATAGAATTGGAATGCATGTGAAGATTGAATACATTTTTAAGAAATATGTATGATTGGAATGCATGTAAAAATTGAAGCCATCTTAAGAGTATATAGAATAAGATTGTCATTGATGTAAACAATAGTGTGATATCAATAACAATGAGATAATTGTTGAAATGTGTAGTTGGAAAAACATGCAAAGGATGTAGATGTGTACACAAGAAAGTAAGATGTGAAAGTGCATAGTAGATAGCTAGTATGTTGAAAGACCATAGTCAATGTAGTAAAGGATGCAGATATAAATGCAGGCATGCAGATGTTAAGTACTTATAAAAAGATAGTAGTCAAGCTAACAAAGCAAGTGAAGCTTGTAAAATGTTGAAGTGCACAATCGGTAAAACAATGAAATAGACAAGTAGATAAATTACACAAATTAGTGAAATGTCGAAATGCACAAGTCAATGAACTATCAAACTTTGTAGTAACTAAGTTCATAGCTTATGAAATGTTGAAGTAAGTAATGCACAAGTTGGTGGAATAATGAAGTTCCTAGATGCATGAAATTATGAAGTATGAGGATTGTCGAAGTTTGTAGTGGAGAAGTATCGAAATGCACATTAAAACTTGAAGTATTAATGAAAGGACAAAGTCATCAATGAAAGGGAATCAAATTGACTAAAAATTGGTTCAAGGAAATATCAGAATATTTAAATAGTAATTACATAAGCATAAGATATCATCCTAACAAAAGATCAATATGACTGCACATATGAAAGTAGATGATAAAGATTTAGTCATCTCAAGTTAGTTGTTACGGGAAAACTTGTTGATGAAGAAAGAAAAATGGGGTGTCACTGATAAGCACCTAAGGGTGGTCCACTTAAGAAAACCAATAAGGAAAAACAACTTGATATCAAATCCAATATAAATAAACGAAGATTGAATAATCTCAAGTCTGTGGAGAGCGGGTTGTGTAAAAAGGTAGTGTAAGGCATTGAGATCACGAAGGAGGAGTGATGAAGTCAGTCAAGGACATGTACCAAATTTTTGATCTGGGGTATATTCACTTGTGAATATGACTTGATAGCGAAGATGGCAGCATGTAGAGAAAAGATAAAACTAAATAGATGCTAGTTGTAGTATACAATGTGGAATGTACAGAAAGAATCACAGATATTTGATCGAAGGAGTGGATGAAGAATTAAAGAGTGTGATAGATCAAGGTGTGCAATAAGAAGGATCATATCCAATAATACAACATTTGTCTTGAAGCAAAAATCTAAAGGAAAAATTTTGCATCAGTCACAACCAGTGTCATTTAGTGGAGGTTGACATCTTCACTGGACAAGCTAGGTCTTTTCTGCAAGTTGGGTCTTGCATTAAGGATTGGATTCCTCATCCCTTAGTTGGTTCTATGAAACCCAAAGATTGGTGTCTTCTACAAATTGATGTACTTCGTGAAATATCAGATATTTAATTACATATAATGTGTGTCTCTTGTTTGTGATGCTTATTAAATATATCAAAACATTAATGATACATGCTAAATAACAATGATTAAATAGAGAAAATTAAATTAACTTTGTGAAAAAACGATTCACCCCCCCGGCCTCTTAGTGTTCTTAGTGTGTTCCAACACAATTTGTTGATGATGTGGTGATCCTTGGGGCCGCATTAGTAACCAATGCATGAAGATTTAAGCATATATTAGATTATCTTATTGATGCATCGAGAGGAAAGGTAAATGACGAAAATAGTTATTTTCTTGGATGTAACATCTCCCCCGTCCTTCTTTAATGTATTTCACATGTTTTTGGTTTTGTTGGAGTTGGAATTTTCCCTTCATTTAAGTACTTGGGAATTACTATCTTTTTAAAGAGAGTATAGTCTGAGGATTGACATAAAATATCTTAAAAAAAAGGTGCAACTTGGGGAATGAACTAGCTCAACCTTGCAATAAAAATCATCTTCATCGGATCAGTGCTCTCCTCCCGCCCTTTATTTTAATGTTCTTCTCTTCTATCCCCAATGGTTGTAATGTGTGCCTTATGCAAAGATATTCAGAATTTTCTATGGAAGGGTGGGAAATCAAACCAATGGAAGTTCCATTTGGTAAAATGGGAAATATTTAAAGGACCTAAAGATAATGGGGGTTTAGGCATAAGAGACCCTAAGTTAATGAATTTATCTATGGGTGATAAATTTCTTTGGAGTCTAGTTTCAGGTAGAAAATCATGGTGGAAAGAAATTATTCGAAGAGAATAGTTTCAAAAATCCAAGGCTTAGATGCTTAGACAAATATGGATGGAAAGGGATATGCTCTAAATTTGGCATATCTACAAAATTCGCTCAAAATACAATTCAAGAGGGGTTGTATTATATCCTAAGTAACGACAAGAGGATCAATCTATGAGAAGATAGGATATTGGGTCGATCTTCCTTATCGAGTAGAGTTGTGCTTTCAAGTATAAAATATTACCTTTTTGATTAGGGATTTAGGAATTTATTTGATATTTCAAAGTGGGATCAAGAATGAGAGGCAAAAAATATGGTGTAGGGAGTGTGTCCCAAAACATTTGGTCTATTAATTTTATTTGATTCTTTCAATGCTTCATGGGGCTACTTTGACAAGCCTTAGAAGAAAATAGAATAGAGGATGGGGAAAGAGAGGAATATACACGACTAAGGAAGGTCACGAGAAGTTAATTCATGAGCAGCAACATCTGATTTTCTCTAGACTATGGGATAAGATTTGACATTAGGATGGCCTCCCCAAAATAAATTCCTTTTGTTGGGTCCTAGTTCATGTGAATATCCTCACAACTAAAAATATGAAGAAAAGGGAAACCCCAGTCCTATCCCATTGTGTCCTTTGTAAAAGGCGGGAGGAGGACATCAAGCATATTTTATTTGGATGTAACTACACTAGGAAAGTATATTGGGATCCCATTTTGAAGGAATTAAATTGAAACATAGCACTTCCAACAAACTAGGGTGATTTATTTCTAACTTGGAGAAGCATCTATTCACTATCCTTATTAAATAACCCATCTCTAGATTAGATATGGAATTCTATTCCAAGATATGTGTGCTAGAAAATATGGATATCCAGAACTAAATAATTTTTTGAAATAATTTAAGTGCCTCCTACTCAAACAACTAGCAATGCAAAGCCCTTGTTTATAAGATGTTTCTTAGTTGAGGTCTTCTTGGTCTTTCTCGAGAACCCTTGATAAGTATGGAGAAGCACTGGGCTCAATATTTCTTCTCTAAGAGCATCCTCCAATCCAAACTTCACAAGAATCAACCCATTGTAGTTCCACTATGGAAAATATATATGGCTCCTAGTGACTTTCAATGTTGGCTAGCTTAACATTGATGTCATGTGATAATATTTTATGGTTCCTTGAAAGGAAATCTTGGGGCAGCAGGTGCATGGATGATTTTTCTTGATCCCATAGGAAACATCATACCAACATATAAATGGGGCTTGGGTGGGACCACTAATAATTCGACTGAACGATATTCTTTGTACATGGGAATAGACTTTATTGTCATCCTGAGTATTCAAAATGTATTAGTTGTAGGGGAATCTCTCCTTATAATCATGCAAGCCAGAAAAATAATTTGTTTGGATGATTTGATTATTAGGAGGATTCAATTTCATATCACTGACCTCCCGTAGGGGATAAGAGATGCAAACTTGGTGCATGTTAGAATAAATAATAACTCAAAAGTTGATTGACTTGTCAATCAAGCTACTAATTTGGGTAAAGGTTCCCTCATTCAAAATGGAGGCCGTATTTCCACAAGTGGCCCCCTTAAGGAGTTTATTATTGAATTTGAAACTTTGGTGTAATTTAACTCAACTATGAATGGACACCACACATCTATGTTTTGAATTTTGAATCCTTGTCATTAAGGCTATTTAAACCTCACGCATGGGAGAATCCTTGCAAGGCCTTGTAATAACATTCTTCATTCCTTACTCTGGTTATATGGAAGTTCAGGGATTTCATTCCGATACATTTGGGAATTTGTTGGAGCTCTTACCCTAGCTTGATGGTCGTGGAGGCATCTCTCTCATGACTAGGTGAATAGGTGTTGGATTCCATGTTGGATTTCAGTTATTTGAATATTTTGGGTTGGCATTGGTTTCTATGGTTGGTATTGAGACTCTCCATGGGGTTGTGAGTTTATCTAGATATGGGTTTGGTTGACCGATTATGTTCCCAGGATGCAGGAAGAGGATGATGTTGCGACTGAGCTAGCTGAATTGGTAGTAGGATTGAGCGATGTAAAAGTGGATATTCAGGACTTGCAATCCATCTTATGAAGGATGAAATATCAAATGGAATGTGCCTTGGAAACTATTAAATAGGAAATCTCTCATGTTTCTCAGTTAGACCATTAGTTTAAATATTTAGAGGACTAAGTTCATGTCTAGGGGACTTAGATGGAAAGATTGGATCTTACAATCGATCTTCACCATGAATTGTTGGTTGACAACTACTCCAGGCATACCTGTAATGCA
Organism: Pseudotsuga menziesii; assembly: GCA_001517045.1. Taxonomy (NCBI): domain Eukaryota; kingdom Viridiplantae; phylum Streptophyta; class Pinopsida; order Pinales; family Pinaceae; genus Pseudotsuga; species Pseudotsuga menziesii. The sequence goes on along the minus strand of LPNX010834407.1, from coordinate 458,724 downwards.
GGCTCTAGGATGTGTATGAAGAATCCATTCATCATCCTGCAATTGTTTTAGTATACATTTCAAGCTCCCCAGGGAAGACAGAGGACAACAAAGATGCTTAGGGAACTCTTAGTGACTACAATTCTCTTTGATTTTAGTTGTTTATGGTTTGTTTCTATGTTTTCTTTCTCAACCAATACGTGGAAGTTTATAATTGTTTAGTAATAATTATATTCATTGTAGCAACCTCGAGGTTGCAAGTTGATGATAGGTTGAAGGGTAATTCCCTATTGAACAATAAGTTATTTAGTCTCTTGGAAATCTTTTTTAATAATTTTGAATGAATTCATCAAATTTTAATATAAAAATTTACTTGTTTTAGTTTAAAAAAAATGATTCCAAGAATATAAAATGGAAATTTCAATAATTTTTTTTTATGTTAGATTATAGGATGAAATAATAATAATAATAATAAAACATTTATCGTGGTTCTAATTAAAGCTTTACAAATAATAACATTAAAAAAACGAAAATAAAAATAATATGTGGTAACTATATTTCACATATATGAAACATTGTTTCATAATAATTGAGATTGGATTCATGGAATTTTACTCCCAACCTAATGGTGGGACCAATTCATGTTTGAGTTACGTTTTTTTTTGTATTCCATTGGGACCTTGACATTGATGTATCTGGCCTATGCAAAATGGGAGTGGAATGAGCCCTATATTTGTAGGGAAACACATGTACTCTATTGGCAACTGTAGTTGTAAAAAATTGATCAATTTAGTTGACTATATTTATATCTATATAAAATATATTTAATCCTAAAATTTACATGGAGGACCACACAAGTTTAATATTGAATTAGTAAATAAACATAACATTAATTTATAAACTAAAAAACATAACAAAAAAAAACATTAAAACATGTGATATTGGATTGTTAAACCATTGATTTTTATTTTTGTATAGTAAACCAATAGAACAATATATTTATTATGCCTTTAATATGTTACTAAGAGGAATATAACTTGGGTGGAGAAGATAACACTCCATACCATATCCACTTGAGCTAAACCCAATTGACAATGTTAAGCAATCAATTATAGATAGAGAATGTATTTAATGTACTCATTTTTCACACATAATTTATACAAGGACTCCTTAAGTATTTATATAAATTATTCTAGATATAATAGTTTCAAGATAATGAGTCTAAAGGATTAGCTCAACCGATTGTTGCCAATGTTATTGGGCATTTGGCTAGTTTTTTGCTAATAAATGTCCAATTAAAATAAACATGGGTGAGCTGCACTGAGGGATGTCATCCATAAGTGTATGGAATCATCCCTTAGGTTCCCCCCGAACTAGGTTTTCCTTCCAAAAAAGACAATATAGCATACATTATATTCACTTGTGAACTCAAAAAAACAAAAGTGAGTTGTTGTAGTTAAAGTGGATTTACGCTAGGAATCATGCTCTCATTTTCTAAGAAACATCCTATTAAAATGCCTACAAGTTGGGCAGTGACATCATAAATTATTTCTACCCCTTAATAAAGCTTAGATTCCCAAGTTCCAATTGATTTTCCATGTGGCACATGAATGCGTGTTTAAACGCATAATGTTGTTGGATGTTGCACTGATAGTCAAATGTGTGATAATTAAATTCATGGCTTACTTTAAATATGGAATTATAATTATCTATTTCATGATAACCTAAGAATATTTAATATTGTATTAATGCATACTAATGGTTTCATTAATTGACCCTTTCATCAACACAAATTTGTTCTTGGTGTTAGGAAGCTTGAGGTAAGGGAGTGAAGGTGCATAAAAACCTATGGTGGATGGAAGCTAGAAGGAGAAGCTAGTTAAAGGGACCAACTAAAATTGGAAATTTCGATGGATGTTAGATATAGGGAACTCTATTGTTGGTTTCTTAATATTAATAATCTAGAGGTGGTGAAGACCCGTGAGAAGAAAAAAATTGTAAAACGATATTTCTAGGAAAAAGGTTTAACTCTCGATGGGGATGTTATGGAAAATTTTGACTCATAAGTGGAAGGAGAGGCATGTCATCAAAATTATTAGGATTTAAATAAACATACATATAATTAATAATGAGAGAATACAAATCCATATAGAAACAATTTAAGATAGACACACAATATTTACGTAGAAAACCCAAAACCAAGAAAAACCACCATAATAGATCTATTCTATCCCTTGATCTAAATTGGCCAAGCCGATCCAAGTGAGCTAGAAACCACTCATGTCCATGCCACTTTACAATGGAGCATCCTCAAGCCTTATAAATAATTCGTTACATGTAATACCATGGGACAATACCATGGGCCACCAAATACCATGTACCACCAAATACCATTGGCCACCAAATACCATGTACCACCAAATACCATTGGCCACCAAATACCATGGGCCCAAAAACATGTGATAGAACTAAACCACCTTTGACTCATTTTAGAGTCAAGTTTAACCTTAACAATCCCCCCTTTAAACTTGACTTGGAGTAATCACCGATCCCCCTCAAAGTTTTTACCAAGGAATCTCACATACACCCCTATAACCTAGGTTTATCTCCCAACTATACTAGTGATTTACCAGAGGTATGCGTGTCTTATCAGGTCTTACATCCATATGCCCATCTACATGCAAACATCTACATTAATTTTTTGTTGCGTCTTCATGGTGACTACACCAACACCATCCGTTGCTTCATCCTCTTGCTTTCCCATGCTTGCTCATTTTTTTCCATGCTCCTTTTATACCTTGACATCCATATAAAAAGAATCCATCTACCAAATTACATGGTTCCTCAACCACTGTAACCTCCATTTCTCTAGAAATTCTCTTCACATACATGATTGATTAATATTGGTCCCACAACTGAGATTAAACCATCTCACATTCCTCCCGCAATAGAAGAGTCAACCTCTCTGATTCATATCAAGATAGGCTACGAGTACACCTGCCACCCTCATACCTACCTAGTGGTTCATTCCACACTTGATGCAACATCCATTCTCTGTGCATAATATGGATACCTTGTGCTTCTATCACCCAAGAAAATTACATTCTAACAAGGAACCCAAAAATAACGCTAGGGTGTTGGGTACCATAGAACATTCACCCCATAATTAATTCAAAACCAAGTACAACACAACGAGCAAAAATATATGTCAATCCATGGATCCGATACCACTTATTAGTATTTAAATGAGCACACATACAATTAATAATGAGAGAATACAAATCCATAAGCACATGCAACCATTAAATATAGACACATAATATTTACGTGGAAAACCCAAAACCAGAAAAAACCACCATAATAGATCTATTATATCCCTTGACCTAAAGTGACCAAGTCGATCCAAGTGAGCTAGCCACCACTCACCTCTAGGCCACTTTATAATGGAGCCTCCTCAATCCTTATAAATAATTTCTTACATGTAATACCATGGGCCACCAAATACCACAGATCACCAAATACCATGGAAAAATACCATTGGCCACCAAATACCATGGGCCCAAAAACATGTGTTAGACCTAAACCACCTTTGAATCATTCCCAAGTCAAGGTTAACCCTAACAAAAATCCCACTAGAGTTAGACTACCTTGTAATTTTACAAAATCCTTTGTTGGGATAACTATTAGAATTGTTGGAGTTTAGCTTAAAGGTGATAACAGAAAAATGTACCATGAAGATAATAGGTCGATTATTGTATTAGTCATTCAAGTGACACTACAATTTTTTTATGTATTGTCCTTGGAGGATAATGTTAAAGCACCAAGAAAGTGTGATAGATAGAGTAGGTAAACATGATAAATAAAGGTGTGGTTGCATTAGTATAATTTGTGGATACCCTTCGAAAACCATTCTTATTGGGTTGTAAAACTAAGGCATGACATTGTTTTAAATGAATTTGGACATAGTCAAGTCTTCCAAGAAGATCTCATCCTCTATAGAGGTTTGAAGAGTTAGTTCAAGGTTGGTAGGTAGGAGTTCAAATGGTTGGATTGGGCCTAAAGTTGTTCTATGTAGTCCTATAATATCGCACATGTTTCAATCATATTATATACATGGAATCAATGACCAATTTGAACTATATTGTTGTAATAATAAGAGTGCACTGGAAATTTTCACCTAGTTCCCAATGTTACGGAGAGAAACTTCCTATGGCTTGGGGGTACCACAACAGACAGTATGACACTACAAATCAATATTTCCCAATATGTAAGAACAATAAGCAAATATAACACTAAGGGATGTCGAATGGTACCTTATTCCAGATNTATATATATATAAATGTGTTAGAGCTATTCTAGCATATATAATCAACCATGTATAAGCAATCAAATACATCCATGAATTCAATATTCATTTTAAAATGCACATGAATTGGAAAAGAAAAGACATTTCTATTAATAAATCAGAGATACAATAGTGACAAACTCTGTCTGCACTTCTGTGAATCGGAGAAACCAAGTCCTCCACATGGGCCTCCACCACTTCAATCCTCCATCTCTCAATAGAAATATCACAAAGAAAAGGAAAGCTTGGGAAGAACACTATGTGCTCCAAGGGACAAAGGGATGCAGACTCAAGTATAAGCAAAGCTGAGATAACAATGGATTATAGTTTCCTTTCCCTTCAATTTCTCCTCCTTCAATCTATACAAGGGGTTCCTTATATAACACTCCAAAGAGGTAATGGAGGGTCGAATCCGAGCATTCTCAAGGCATATCGAAGGCCAAGAGTCAAGTTATTCAGACTCATATGAGGAAAACTCCAAAAATATTTGGACTTATGCACACATCCCGATGTATGCGGGTTCGAGGTCAAAAGTCGCGTGTACACACGAGTATAGCTTGAAAAGTCACGTACAGGAATAAACATGTGTTTTTTAGGGATGAACTTGGAACATCAAAGTATAATATAAGTCCATGGGGTCTAATGAGTCTGCAGAGGGACATGGAAGGCCATAACTGTGTGATCTACTTGGTGTGGTAAGATTAGATATAACATATGCCCCCTAATGTGTGAGGTCAGAGGGGTAACATGATGGCCGAAATAAATTATAAAATCCATCCTAGAAGTGGAGTAATGAATACCCAGGTGGAAGAACCAGCCACTCATCAGTATGATACAATGATAAATCTCTGCATGTGACTGCAAATACATGTAGCAGTCCCAGATACATAAGAGTACAATGGCCATGAATAGGCATGATATACAAAGTGTCATGTGTGTTCATCGCCACGAACAATATACAATGGATCAAGATCTCCATAATGGATGAAGATATCTGATATACACTGGAAATATTGGAATCATGATCATGAGAGTTGAAATCTCATGAATACTGGCACAATCAAGGAGGTTGCATATATGGAATGCCAACAAGTTGGAATGTCTTCTATGCAAACCGCTACGAGTACATGTCCTACTATGTGAATATATGTGTTGAGGTAGAACATAGTAGACCATCATCTGATTACCGGTCATTGATGTATACCATTAACATACGCGAGATAACCCACCAATAATGAAAATGGGAATCAAGGTACAAAGTGAAATCTAACAAGTGTGAATAGATGTGTTGAGGTCGAACACTTGAAAGAATCCATCGACCAGGGTACATTGATGTATTCCAAAAACTGTCGATGATGAGAGAAGCTACCACTAATGACTGTAAGTCTTAAGGCACTCAAATGACTCTAGACTCCTATTCCAGAATAAATGATCTGATGTCGATGGAACAGAATCCATTGGAAGGAGGGAATTAAGGCATCCCCCATCAACCAACACGAGGTACTCAACAACACTATATAATGTGGAAGAACTCAACGGACAAGATGTGCACGAACCAGTAACAATATCGGGAATGGCCGACATGCAAAGTCAAGATAACTGAGGAATGGATGACTCAGGCTTCAACTTCCTTCGAACAAGAGAATAAGGCAAATGGTGACTGAAGGTAGGCATCATGGACTCGATATGCAAACTGGGACATATCTGTGACACAGAAGGAATCAACAGAGGCACCATGGGGACTGGAAGCATAACCAGTCAGTGGAGATAAACTCAAAGTAATGAGTACAGCTCTTAAATTCAAACTAATAACCCAACCAATGGATGTGATATATAGTTCTATGTTCGAAGGCGACATGACTTGAATTCTGCCAAAGATAACATCTTTTCCTGTCCGGATTTCTATGTTTTATTTTTTATTTTTTTGGAATTTTTCAGATATTTTGAAAAGCTTGAAAAATAATAAAAGTGCTTTATAGTATATATCTAGGAGGAGATGAGTGTTAGGGACAAGAAAGCTAGTTCCAAGTAGTGGAACATACCTATGCTCAATGCAAGGAAACATGTGCAGGATAACGACACTCGGGGGAAGTTCTCCTCTTGGTAAAGGGGTGATTAAGTTGGAAAGGATATATAAAAAGGCTCTGCTTGGCTAGGCATGAGACAAGCTCGGGCTATATGACTGATAAATCAAAGTCAGGGAGTCGGCATAAAGCTCAAGAAGGAAAGAAAAACTCATGAAATGCAATTACAACTTGATATATACAAGGGAGTCCCTATGGGGAAAAGCCAACATAAATTTCAAGAGGAATATGAAGCTCTTGCTTAAGGACATGGCGAGACTAAAAAGGGACTCCCACAACCTAAAGGAGGTCTCTTAGCATGGGAACCAAATGCAAAATAGGATCTAACTAGGGAACCCATGTATAGGAAAGCTATACCATTCACACAATACCACTTCTAACACCAGTATGAAGGTTCCGTGATATCATGGAATGGGTTCGTACCTAAGGTTAAAATGAAACGGTCATAAGGTCATGCAAAATGCAGGCAGATGTGAAATCCTAACATATATGCCAGTTCAGACATTGTACCTGTAATAGGCATGAACGGATCAAAGAATCGGTTAAAACATGCTCAAAATGGGCCCCTACAACACCATACAAGTCCAAACGGTCCAAAACAGGTCAAAACTATAGAAAGTGGGTAAAAATTTCAAATTTTTTTTCTATAAAATAATGAAAAAATAAAAAATTTCATACCATTTGAAAATTTTACCCATCATAGTGCTTTTGTACTCAGAACTTCAGAAGCTGATTCTGGTAGCATCCTCTGGTGAAATCACTGCCAGTTTGGTCCAGGTAACTCCCCATGCCCCAGTCCTTCATTTACATGTTTTTGTTTTTGAATTTGGTGGTCAATTTTTTCATTTGGGCCATCCCAAATAGTACATTTCGTCCCACGCAAAAATCACGTCTTTTTCTGTGTATAGGGCTAGCTATACATGGAAAATACCACAATACCCGCGTACATATGCGGCTATTTAAAAAACAGACACGTACAGGGTCGTAAATGACAAATGCAAGGTCAAACTCTCATAAAACTTGGCAATCTTTGTGCAGGAAGGTGCTAGAGTGGAGGAAGCGTGAACATGGTGATGTTGAAGAGGTTGTGCAAGCTAATCTCATGGCTCAACAAACGCTAAGGGCATGTGTACTATACAATTTTTGGTGCCTTGGAAGCTTAAGGGAAAAGCCAAGGCTACTCCAACTGCTAGTGGATTACTGGGATCCTAACTAAGATACCTTTCAATTTGATGGCATGCCTCTCAGCATTGAAGTTGAGGACATATACTTTATCACAGGATTGTCCTGCAGAGGGGAGGTGGTAAACCTACGGTCTCATGGGACAGGAGGTGGGCTCACTATAGATGAGTATATTGTTGTGTGCTATGTCCCAGATACAGAGAAGGTTTGGAGTCAAATCCCAACAAATGCAATCCAAAATCTCGGGCTGAAATCCATACTGTTGGCATTGGGTAGGATAGCGGGATTGGCATCTCTCCACCAAGATTCAAGGCCACTGATCTATGCGGTGGAGTGCATGCGTCCTACTATATATGAATGGAGTATCTCACTGCTGAGCAACATGAAACAATAACTTACTGACTGCAAGATGGGGCGAGTGAGGAAATTCGGTTATGAAAGCATCTTGAGTGCTTTATTTTTCAAGCATGTGCCGGGGGTAATCCCTAGAGTTGAGATTCCCCCACACAGAGTTCGAGATCCGGCTCAGCTATGATGGGCCAATGTCATGCGAAGACTAGGAGGGGAGTAAGTGGACAACCTCTACCCATCCGACTTCTTCCTCTGGTGATGGAGACAGGTCGTCACCATAGATGACTATCCCTATGCAAGGATTGACTTCCGTGGAGACCCGAACATGCCCATACCACCAGGCTCTGCATATTGATAGATAAGTAACGAATCTTGACTCTAAATTTGTTTTTTAGTTATTATTTTTTTTGTATTTTTTTATATATGGAATCAAAAAGACATGTTTTTGGTGTGGTGACATATAGCGATACTCAGTCATGTACATGCAGATGTGGGACCACGACGTCCAAATGGTTTCCCTCGTCATTGACAGAGGGGAATAGGAGATGAGATCATGGGTACGGGTGTGGAGCATATGCTCCAAAACATCCACATGAACTTCGTTCATTTGACACATAGGGTTCCCATGGCACAAGTCGAGGACTTGCATAAGGCCATGCAGTGCCAAGTGGTTGTAGTACCATGGGCATGGGTTCATTTATTTCACCGGCTAGCTAGAGACGTAGTGTGATACCATGATTAGAACCCTCCTCCCCCATAGGATTAGAGGCTGGGGTGTATATTTTTTGTCTGACCGTGTAGTATATTTTGGTGGCTCAGAAGCCCCATTTTTGTATATGACACTTATGTATTATGACACCACTTTTTTGGACATATCTTTTAATGAAAAATACCTATGATGATCGATTATTATCTTATTTAAGTGTGTAAATGTTTGTGAATTATTATGGTCTATGAAACAAATGCCAATATAGTACATAGTTAGCATATGAATTAGCAAATTGATTAAAATTTATTGTAATATGAATGTATGTTATGTCCTCAATTTGTTGTTCAAGCAACTTGATACGCCATAACCTTTGTAATAAAGTCAGATCCCTAACATGATACAAGCCATTAAGCTGTGAAACCAGTAACTGTGAATCAAGAGGTACCTAAAGAGAGTTAACACCATGTGAAATGGAATCACACAATAACTCAGTAACGACACTATACTCTGCAACATTATTTGATGAAGGCCGTAAACAAACCCCTCCTGAAGACAACACCTGACCTGTAGGAGTATAAATCAACCAAGCAGCCGAAGCTGAGTTTTGAGTGTGGCGGCTAGCACCATCGGCGAATCCTATATAAACCAAAGACTCTGTCGACATCTACCACAACAAACGGAAGATAGTAAACAAAATTGGTCACCACAAGTAGACCAAAACTACGCTATGCAAAATGTAAAATAATATACAACAAGTCAGCCTCGACTGAAAATCATGCATAGTACTTTTTAAGATAGAGCCCATTTCTAGGCTCCGCCAAGGCCGTCCCTTCATAATCGACTAACTCATAGGCACCTTTCTCTAATACATGCTTGACAACGTAAGGCCCATGCCACATGGGATTAAAATTTCCTGCCCCCAAGGGATCCTTATCTTGGTCCCACAAGAGAACCAAGTCACCTTCACTAAACCTCCTAGGATGAACATAGTTATCGTACTGGACCTTAACGCGACACTTGTTAATATTAAGAGCCACTAAAGCATCTCGATGCTACTCATCAAGCTGCTCCAAGTGGACCAAACGCTCTTCCAATGCAGACGTTTTTGGTAAAAGCTCCACAGCTAGCTTCAAAGAAGGGATTTTGCACTCAAACGGTAAAACAAAATCCACCCCATACACTAGCTGATAAGGAGAAAACCAATAGTAGTCTTAACCATGGTTCTATAGGCCCACACAGCAGGATATAACATGATGTGCCAATTGGTCTTTCTTTGTGCAATGGTTCATTGGAGAATGGACTTAAGTGACTTGTTCACTGCTTCAACCTGTCCATTTGCTAGAGGATAGTAAGAAGAGGAATGCTCTTGCTTATATCCTAACTTCAAAGACAACTCTTCCATCATTTTTTTATGAAATTGCTTGCCATGGTCAGTGATAAGCTCCCTCAGAATGCCAAACCGGGTGATAATTTGGTTGAATATGAAATGCATGGCTGTCTCACCGTCAGATTTAACCTTGGCCATAACCTTTACCCATTTCATTAAATAGTCAACAACCACAATAATATGATGGTGCCCCCCTAGCTGAAGCTGGATTGCAATCCATAAAATCGACCCCCCACTTGGTGAAGGGACTAATGGTGATGATCGGATGCAAAGGGCCAGGGTGAGAGCGCATATTATGTGAAAACACCTGGCAAGGGTGGCACCTCTTGATGGACGGCCAAAAATACCTTACCCTCAAGATTTTTTGGGTTGTAGAAATCCTAGATAAATGACCACCACACACCCCTTCGTAGCAATCATTCAGCACGACCTCAACCTCATGATTTAAGCAACGATGTGAAATGGAATCAACCCCATGACGGTACAAAGTGTTATCCAGCATGAGGTACTTGCTTGATACATGACGTAGTTGTCGTTGCTCATCTCGTGAGAGGTGAGAAGGAATCTTCAAAGTTTGCAAGTAGAGAATGATGTCCCCATACCAAGGGTCAATAGTTGAGATGAGAAATATGTGCTCATACATGAACGAGTCCTCATAAACTGTTGGAGCAGGGTCCCGCAGCTACAGGAAAAGCTGCTGTTTTGGAACGAGAAAGTCAAAGGTAACAGTACCTGAGCGGCCGAGAAGAGAGAGCTCAACCACTGCACTTAAGGTAGTGGCGTAGACAGGAGGGCGCAGCTACCCTCATAAAGAGAAAAGGAGCAACGGGCCAAGGTATTGAAGACGAAGTATAGAATGGAAGTGACCGAGGAAGCGACGCCTGTATCCACGATCAGCTTCAAGAAGCGTGGAAGACTGCAGAGAGCTGTGGTGTGACAGAAAGCGGCAATTCGAGTACAGATAGACCGACTATCACAGTTAGGGTTTGGGTTACTGTTGGGATAGGCCCACAGTGTTGTAATGGAGAGACCTTTGGGCCGCCTATATAAGCATGTATCTTGTATTGTAAAAGGTTAGATATTCAAACATTTAGCTAGTCAGTCGATGATCTGTTAGCTCATAGACATTTTCTATTATAGAAGAGCCGAGATTTGGTTCTGGTTTTCAGTCTGTAGTATCTTACTGTAACCAGTAGCTAACTCCTAGAGCATGTATGTAACAATCCACAGGGATTGAGAGTGAGAGAGAGAGAGAGGAAGAGTATATTGTAAGAGAAGCAATATAAGAAGAGAAGAGATATAAGAGATAAGGTCTCCTGGCGGTGTGCGTGGAGTTACCTAGAAGATCTCAGCTGCATATGAGGTTGCAGCGGAACTGTGTTTACTCTCCCAAGTTATAATATATAAACCAGTTCCCGTGGACATAACTTCTACCCTGGAAGTGAACCACGTAAAATCAGTGTGTTGTGTGGTTGATTCATGTGATTGTGTCTACTTATTGCTATCTGTCATTCATTAATGAACTTTGCTTATAGTTAATGTATGTATGCTAACTTTCAGTTACAAGTAGCATAGAGGTTTACATGCAAGTTGAATGAATCAAGTGTTATGTGTATGAGTTTACCAGTGCTTGATTCATGATAGTAATAGTTCCAGTGTTAAGTGATTTATGTATACAAGTTCAACAAGATTACACATAGTCAATGTTAAGCATATTAGACTGTAGAAGTCTAAGTGAGGCTATTTAACTCGGCTAGTGTATCTAAGGGAGAAGGCCCTTAGACCTCGAGAGTCGTATTAAGCCCTACTATAGGAGATATTGCAAGTACAGAAAGGTGATATCGCACCATTGGAGGAGTTGCGGTGTAAGATATCGCAGGAGAGAAGGAAAGTAGACGGGAAGGTTGCGCATCGTCTACAAGGCTGCGATGCGATAGAGTCCTCCTCCTATTAGAGTCAGAAAGTAAGAGAGAACATCGCCTCGTGGAGAGATCCCGTAGGCTAAGAAGAGGTAAGAACCACCAGGATGCCCAGAACCTGGTTGAGGACACTTGAGTCTTTAGCCAACCCATAAGATCACTTCGGGTGAGACTTCAGGCCGTTCTGTGGTCTATTGCCGAAAGGGCCGGTGAGCTAGGGGTGTTGTTGGTACATAACAAGTCAACCCGGGTCTGCCCTATTCATAACCAACAAATGGTTCCATTGCTGGTTTTGAACAAACTGAAGAACTAATGTTCTGTTGGAATCCTACTAAATATGAACTCAACCAGTGGGTTGGGTCTACAGAAAAAGAATTTGCTGTGACAGAAAACAAGAGTCCTAGACTGAGTACAGAGGACTGGTTACAAAAACATATCTTCACAGACCTGCATACGATATTTTTTGTGACCTTTGGAAATGAGTTGTATGACTGGTTATCAAAGTTGACTGATAAACACATATTCAAGAAGAAAAGAAACATTGTCTGGACACCGGAGCTGATTCAGAGTATCAGGAGCATCGATAATCCCACTTCACGAGCAGTAGACTTCTGGCTTGCGAGGGTGCTAGAAGGCTTCATCACAGAGTTTGCAGTTGATCAAAGGAAAAGCTTTAGCGAAGCCGAGCGGTACTTCTTCAAAGGATATCGTGGTAAGTACCTGAACTCTTTAAATTTTTCCATTAAGATGCTATTACATGAAAAAGGAGTACTCGATATATATTCACATGAATAATTTCAGTAAGTGTAATGTCACAAGAGTTTGAGAGTGATTTTGATGAACTTGGACGTACACGTAGTGGAAAGAAATATAAAGTAGATTTTAGATCTTCTATATTTGAAAACTGTTCAGACCATACTAGAGAACAGAGTCATAGTAATACAGAAAGAACAGAAGGGGGTATCCCTTACCACCCTTATACCCCACATAAATCAACCAGGACTCAGAATAATCCCGCAGGAACTCCATCTAGTAGCTCACATACAATACATACTACCACTACATCACCTACATCTACACCACCGAGTGGTAGTCACGCAGCAAATCAGCATCCACCACGTAGAAATAGAATGGGGGATGACATGAAGCTACCTACCTTTAAGGGTACAGGGGCAGAAGACCCAGAACAACATTGGTTTCTATGTGAAGCCATGTGGACCATTAAAGGGATCCAAGATGATAATATTAAACTTGTACAGTTGGTCACCTCACTTAGGGAATGAGCCTTAACATGGTATATGAAGTATACCTCAGTACTGCCCAAAACGCTCGTACAGGTCAGGACCGCCACGATCAAAGAATTTAAGAAACCTAAGTTTGAGTCACAGTGCATTACAGAGCTCAAAGACATTAAACAAATACCTTCAGAGTCAGTATGGGACTTTGATTAGAAATTCAAAGCTCTTATAGACAAAGTCAGCTTTGAGTTTGCACCGGAGTAGCATAAGGAATGGTTTATTACAGCACTGCTCCCCCATTTCAGACTGCCACTGATGCAACGCAAAATCCAGACGCAGGATGACGCATTGGATATGGCAATGAAACTAGAGGCTTCCCCTCTAGCTGAGACTAGTACAGGTATGACAAACATGCAAAACCAGTTAGCTAATCTCACCTTACAAATGCATGAGATTAAGAAAGGCAAAGAAATTGCATAGGAACTATGGTGCACAAAGTGTAAAGGACAGGTCCATATGAAAGATAACTATCCAGTATTTGTTGAATATCTAGCAAGTGGGGCTCCTAACCCCTTAGCACAGACCCAAGGGCCATGGTGTGAACTATGCAAAACCTGAGGACATAGACCACAAGAATGCCCTTTGCTTCAGAAGTATGTACCAACCCCTAAGAACTTATACTGTAACTTCTGTAAGTCAGTAGGACACGATGAACATAATTGTCAAGCTTACGATCTCATGGTCAAGAGAAAACATGACTTGTACAGAGTCCAATCAGAGACACCAGGTCCACCAGCAGGACCACAGCATGAACCGGCTTATATTGGCCGTGGAGGAGGATTCAGAGGACGAGGCCGTGGAGGAGGCTTTGGCCATGGTGAAGGCTTTGGCCATGGCCGTGGACCAATTACTTGTTACAACTGTGGAGTTGTAGGACATTATGCTAGGGATTGCCAGAACCCTACTACGACATGTAACTATTGCAAGTCCTACGATCATCCTATAGAAGAGTGTCCGATCTTGTTAGCCAAGATCAGGGAACCTAAGCCAGCAGTAAACCAGAACATTCAGCTTATTGTTGCTAAGCAGAAAGAACCAGAACCAAGAGTCAACATTGTGACTCGCAGCGGTGCTTCTACTAGTAGAACATCATAGGATGACGAGAAGAATACAGGTTCGGAGTGGGTGCACAAAGCTACTAATAAATCAACACCACTTGACCTGCAGAAGAATAAAGAAAAAATTCAGGAAGTTGAAACTTTCTTTAATGACCCTACACCATCAGGATCGCAGGTACTGTCGTCTAGGGGCGTATCGCAGCAAACACCATGTGGCATTAGCCCTATACAGATATCGTAGGCTACCACATCGGGAAGGTGCGACGAGGATGAGTCGACAGGAAGTGTACAATCCTTCCTACGGAGTTGCTTAAAACTCGTGAGAAATGAGAAAGCTATTGGAGAGCTTTAGCGCATCATAGATCAGTGTCAGCTATCTTCTTCTGTGAACAGTGCGCAGCGTGCTGTTCATAATATTATGGGACATACAAGAACAGGAAGAGAGATGAGACTCACAGCACAAGTCGAAGAATTTGAAATGGATAAGGTAATCCTAGATTTAGGATCAGAGGTAAACGTTTTGACTAAGCAGACATGGGAATAGATGGGTAGCCCTAAGTTAGCCAGATCACCTATCCATCTGAGACTAGCCAATCAGTAGCGGGTATCACCACTAGGTCGATTACCACAAGTGCCAGTTGACATTGACGGAGTTCGCAGCTTTGTGGACTTTGAAGTTAGAGAAATCATTGGCGATAGTAGACCGTATCCATCGTTACTAGGTATTGATTGGGCAATCGGTAACATGGCTATTATCGATTTAAAGAAAAGACAGATGACCTTCGAGGACAATCAGATTCGGGTCATCGCACTGTTGGATCCTTTTCAGGGTCCTAGATATATTGAACCTATCAGAGCAGAGGATGAGGCGCGTAATATGGAGAGTCTCTATCAGATGACCACCAATCAGAGTGATTACATCAATCTGACCACAGAAGTAAACATTAGTTGGCGATGCGACAGCTCATGCGCATCAGACTTAGATGTTGGTCTAGAGAATTGGCAGAACAAACTTTACAAAGTCTCAGCTCGCAGAAGTGCAGATGCCCAGTGTAGTTGATATGAGGCATCGAACCGGTAATGAGTCTACACCGGCAAGTAAAAAAAAAATTTCTATGTATAAGTTTATGTTGCGCAAGTCGCAGGACGCTTGTGGAGTTTTGAACATTGAGGAGGTTCACACCAGCATTTTGTTCCAATGATGCAGTGAGGCATCACAACAAGGCGATATTTCCCCGTGCCACGTCGACACTTTTGAAAAGGGACAGAAGGCCAGTCACTTCGCCTTCTGACAAGCAGTTAATCTGGATATGACAGGTATCCGTTGTCCTAGATTTGGCAACAGTATAATGATTTTTCCATATTTGGTAAAATCTTCGATGAGACCGGTGCTTACACACACGTTTTGAGGGAAATTTTATCGGATTTCAACAATTAATGAGGATCGAAACGATGGTTGTTGTCTTGTCCATGCAATTAATACTACCGATGGGTCGAGTCTAAATGACCGTTGCTTTAGAGATTATTTCCTTTGTTATAAATATAGAGATCATTCATACAGAAGGGTTACTTTTTAAGATTTCTGAGAGTTACAGAGTAATTTGAAGAGCTTTCCCTGTCCAGAGATATTCCAGTTACAGAGTGCTAGTGTTCCCCAATTTCGCAACCATTGCCAGTCCAGAGTATTGCACCGAGTGGTTTCTGTCCAAGATGGAACCTTTAGAAGACATTGTGAAATGATTCCAGACTAGTGGCCTCGTGTCTGCTATGATGATGCCGCCCAAGGGTGTGAAAATAGGAACATCACAGGTCAGACAGATGCCAAGGATGAGGAGTCAAGCTCAGATAGTAGAAGATCCCAACCTAGAGTAGGAAGAAGAAGTTCACAGGACAATAGCCTACATTGTGCCACGAGTCGAGGACGCACCAGAGGTAACCATTCCCAAGGGTGCTAACTTTCTTGTTTCGCTACCGGCCATTGACCCTCGTGTAAAGAAAGATGGAGACCTGTTAGGATATGTACATGTTCTTAAATTTATAGACTATAACTTTGGAGATAGTAAGACATATCCTCAGTTTCGGTCGGACCAGTATCTTACTATTAAGAAGAACCCGAGGACCAATGAAAATGAGTTTGTTCCTATGGAACATGTCCAGATTCTTGAGCGGTCAGTCTTGCTCAATTTGCTGAGAATACCACATTTTGGACGAGGTGTAGAGGTTAATGCCGTGGTGCATGTGCTACTTTCCCGTGTACATGGAGGCTACCTCTGGTTGGGTAACCGGGTCGACCTCAACGTTGACTTAATACACCGCATCACCGGGCTGTATAAGACCGGTAAAGACCCACAAACACATATATCAAGTAAGAGCAAGGATTCCAAGCTACCAACAACCCTGGTTGCCAAGTATAAGCTACAGAGAGGAGGTAGGGCTTATGACCTCGCAGCAATAGCAGATGATACACACAGATTTACAGCCAGTCTGCTTGCAGGCAGATTGTTAACCAAGGTTCACCCAAAAGAAGTCACAGGATCAGTAATTCACCTTGCCATACAAGTCGCAAAAGGTGAACAATTTAATTGGTGTTTATTCTTATTAAATATTTTTACCCAAGATTGTTTAAAAGCGCAGGAGGAGGAAAACCATCCCTTCCATTTTTCATGGCTGCTTATATTATGTGCATTCATTGGCTGGAAAGAACCACCCCATAGCCAGTTTCCACAAGTACGAAGCGGCGACTGCAGAGGCACGCACTATGCAAACTTATGGGAGAGCAACAACCCAGCTAAGAAAAAGATCAATGTGATAGTATTCTATGAATACTATCACCTGTTGAAGAAATTCATTCAGAAGACACCACGGATCAGCACGGAGGTTGTGGACATGTATGATAGTTGGCTTGATTTCATGGCGGACAGCCATGTAATCTTCCTAAGGCCAAAATGGTCTAGAACGAATAACTGGGCTAATGGTTCATTCAGGATGACAGCGCAGGACGTCGAATATGTCATCAAAGATTTTGGTGAAGAATGGAAGAAGGCATTAGAAGATGCCGCAGCAGGAAATGCACCAAAAAATACCCCACCCATAGACCAAACAGACAAAGGAAAAGAGAAGGTGGGTTCCAAGAGGAAAGATCCCGTAGAAGTGCCACCAGAGGCACAAAAGAAGAAAGATGCACAAGAAGTGTCACCAGAGGCACAAGAGAAGAACGATACAGAAGAAGTGCCACCAGACAGATAGAAGAGGAAAAAATCCAAAGCCACAAAGCCAGCTTTAGAGACTGCACTGACCGACGATGACTATGATCAAATCGCAGCAAGACTAAAGGAGGAAATGAAGGACACATTTTAGGCGATGTAGACATCGTAAGATAAGCTGTAGGGTGCGTTAGATAAGCATATACTGGAGTTAAAAGCAATCACTGAGAAGGCCGCCATGATACAGGTTCCACCAATAAAGGCGACAACAGGATAAAGTTCAACACAATCGATTTCCCGCGAGGAAATCTTGGCAAAATATCACATCAATACAATGTTGATACCACCAGGGAGCATCTGATTCCCTGCATCCATGATGGATGTGCAGATACAGATTAGACAACCTATCGAGGTTAACCTCGTAGAGTTCCCTGTTGATCAATTACAGATGATCCAGCAGCAGCTAAGCGCAGAGCTAAGGGGTAGGGAGCTTGCAACTTATAAACAAAACACCCAGCTGAGACAAAAGAATGCAGAACTCACCGTAAGCTTTCAGACAAAGGAGGAGGAGTTAAGAACATATCACGAAAGAGAATAGGATCTCAGTCAGGTCTTGCAGATCATCGCATTAGAGTTACCCCAGTGTAACATTGAGTTTGCCTTACCTATAACGCAGAAGGTAAGAAAAGTTGCAGACAGAGAAAAGGCTCTGGAGGAAACAGTGGCCAAGATGGAGGAAGACCAAAAAGCGCAGATTGCTGAGCTTGAGGATCGAGCACCAGGCACACCCCAGGAAGATAAGGAAGCAAGGGCAGATGCCTTTAGACTCACAGCTACACAGATGAAGAGTCGCATAGATGACGCACTGTCATTACTAGATGAGGCGACAAATACATGGTTGGAGCTAGAAGAGCCCCCAGAAAAACTGGAATTGCAGCAGAGCATGCAGAACATAGAGAAGGACATAGCAGCAATGAAGGAAGAAGTCAAGAGCTAAGGATCTCTTGCAAAGATGAAGAAGACAACAGAGATAAACCGTTTGCAACAAGAAGTGCAGCGGTTGAGAGCAAAAGAGATACGATTCAATAACCTGCTTCAACCCTATCAGGAACAAATCGCAGAGCTAGTCGATGTGGTTGAGCAGAAGGTTAAGGAGTTCACTACAAGCAGAAGTGAAATTGAAGTTACAGAAGACTCAATCATTAGTGAAGCTACGCTTGAAATGGAACAAGAGTGTGTCGAAAATATGGAGAAAGAAGTCGCAGGACTTCGACAGAGATTTACAAGGACTTCGCAGGAAGCCAAGGGGAAACTACAGCAAGAGAAACCAGCTGTTAGTGGCTCAAAGGTGAGCCACAAGTAAGTGTTAGGGGACTGTTGGAGTAGGGTCCCACAGCTACAGGAAAAGCTGCTGTTTTGGAACGAGTAAGTCAAAGGTAACAGTACCTGAGCGGCCGAGAAGAGAGAGCTCAACCACTGCACTTAAGGCAGTGGCGTAGACAAGAGGGCTCAACTACCCTCATAAAGAGAAAAGGAGCAATGAGTCGAGGTATTGAAGATGAAGTACATAAGGGAAGCAATCGAGGAAGCGGCGTCTGTACCCACGATTAGCGTCGGGAAGCATGGAAGACTGCAGAGAGCTGTGGTGTGACAGAAAGTGACAGTTCGAGTACAAATAGACTGACTGTCATAGTTAGGGTTTGGGTTACTGTTGGGACATGCCCACAGTGTTGTAATGGTGAGACCTTCGGGCCGCCTATATAAGCATGTATCTTGTATTGTAAAAGGTTAGCTATTCAGAAATTTAGCTAGTCAGTCGATGATATGTTAGCTCATAGACATTTTGTATTATAGAAGAGCTGAGCTCTGGTTCTGGTATTCAGTCTGCAGTATCTTACTGTAACCAGCAGCTAACTCCTAGAGCATGTATGTAACAATCCGCAGGGATTGAGAGTGAGAGAGAGAGAGAGGAAGAGTATATTGTAAGAGAAGCAATATAAGAAGAGAAGAAATCTAAGAGAGAAGGGTTCCCGGCGGTGTGCGCGGAGTTACCCAGAAGATCTCAGCTGCATATGAGGTTGCAGCGGAACTGTGTTTACTCTCCCAAGTTATAATATATAAACCAATTCCTGTGGACATAGCTTCTACCCTGGAAGTGAACCACGTAAAATCAGTGTGTTGTGTGGTTGATTCATGTGATTGTGTCTACTTATTGCTATCTGTCATTCATTACATGAACTTTGCTTACAGTTAATGTATGTATGCTATCTTTCAGTTACAAGTAGCATAGAGGTTTACATGCAAGTTGAACGAATCAAGTGTTCTGTGTATGAGTTTACCAGTGCTTGATTCATGATAGTAACAGTTGCAGTGTTAAGTGATTTATGTATACAAGTTCAGCAAGATTGTGCATAGTCAATGTTAAGCATATTAGACCGTAGAAGTCTAAGTGAGGCTGTTTAACTCGGCTAGTGTAACTAAGGGAGAAGGCCCTTAGACTTTGAGAGTCATATTAAGCCCTACTATAGGAGATATCGCAAGTACAGAAAGGCGATATCGCACCATCGGAGGAGTTGCGGTGTGAGATATCGCAAGAGAGAAGGTAAGTAGACGGGAAGGTTGTGCATCGTCTACGAGGCTGAAATGCGATAGAGTCCTCCTCCTATTAGAGTCAGCAAGTAAGAGAGAACATCGCCTCGTGGAGAGATCCCGCGGGCTAAGAAGAGGTAAGAACCACCAGGATGCCCAGAACCTGGTTGAGGACACTTGAGTCTTTAGCCAACCCATAAGATCACTTTGGGTGAGACTTCAGGCCATTTTGCAGTCTGTTGCCGAAATGGCCAGTGAGCTAGGGGTGTTGTTGGTACATAACAAGTCAACCCAAGTCTGCCCAGTTCGTAACCAACATAAACTTCGCCTTCATCCAAACTCGAAAAATCAGAGATAAGTTCAGCAAAAATAAATTACTTCTTCGACTTTGCCGAAACAAATTCGAGGTCAAACTCTTGCAATATCACAATCCACTTATTGTATTTCCCCGCTATCATCCTTTGAGTGAGGACAAACTGAAATGGATTAATGTGAGCTACAACAAAAGTTTGGCGAAGAAGGATGTAATGTCTCAAACATTGAACCACATGAACGGTAGCTAAGGCCAATTTCTCAACATGGGTATGATGAAGCTCTGCGTCAATAAGGTTTCGGCTAAGATAGTAGATGACATGCTCTTGAAGCTCCTCATCTTCTTGAACCAACACCATGCCAATCGTCTCTTGAGACGTGGCCACATATATCACAAAGTCACGGCTATAGTCGAGTGAACTAAGCATGGGGGTGGATGCCAAGGATTTCTTCAAAGCATAGAAATACTCCTGGGCTCACTCATCCCAGATAAACTGAGTATATTTCTTCAATAAACGCATGAAGCCTCTGGTCAAATTGGCAAAATTAACTCCGAATCTTCGCAAGAAGTTTGCCATACCTTGCAAACACTGAAGATGTCTAATGTTACGTGGGGGAGACAATTGAAGTATTTCCTCAACCTTCAAACGATAGACCCTTATACCCTCCTCGTAAACAATGAACCCTAGTAAACGACCAACCTTCAGACAAAATATGCACTTATGAGGATTTAACCGAATTTGATAACGATGACATATTTCAAAAACCAAACACAAATGATAAGGATGATGCACAATCAAGAAAGAGTGAGCAACTAAGTCATCCAAATATACTTCAATAATATTTTTAAGGTCATGGCCCATTAAAACGTAGCTCCGACGTTTTTAAGGTCGAAGGGCATCTTCCTCTATGTGAACGTGCCCCAAGGAAAAATAAAAGAAGTCTTGTGTTGGTCCTCAAGTTTAATTTCAATCTGATTATAGCCAGAGAAGCCATCCATAAAGGAATAAACTTTTCTCCCTGCACGCTCATCCAAGATTTGGTAAATAAATGGTGTAGGGAAATTATCCTTAGGACATGCTCGATTTAAATCTCTAAAATTAGTGCATACTTGAACATTCCTTGCTTCTTATCCACCGGAACGAGGTTTGACACCCACTCCATCAAGGGAATGGGATAGATGAATCCAACTTTGAGTAACTTCTCTATATCTTCCTTAATACGAGGAACTTTCCTAGGATTCATAGCTCGCAAAGGTTGTTGAACAAGATTAGCATCCGGATAGGTTTTGATTTCTTGCTCAACAATGAGAGGGTCAATTCTTGGAATTTATTCATACGACCAAGAGAACACATCTTGAAATTCTTTAAATAGCTCGGTGTACTCTTTAACCTGATCGAGGGAACAATTCGGCCCAATGTACATGTTTTCAATATTGCCAGGAACACAAGAAATATTGATAGGTATGGTTGGTGACAAGTTAGCCATGTTCCCTTCTACATACTTGCTAG
Source organism: Pseudotsuga menziesii (assembly GCA_001517045.1). Lineage (NCBI taxonomy): Eukaryota > Viridiplantae > Streptophyta > Pinopsida > Pinales > Pinaceae > Pseudotsuga > Pseudotsuga menziesii. Next base: position 436,797 of record LPNX010834407.1, on the reverse strand, counting down.
GATATCCTAATGGGACCATGGGCCTACCAATTTTCTCACTAAAGATCACCTTAAAGTCATCACGCTCAATATCATCAAGCTTAGGGAGGAAATAATAGCTATGATGCAACTCTCCCCAAGGTTGGTATAACCCAGACATAGCCTCGAGAATAGCCTCATCTGATGGAAAGATTTCATCGAGGCAGTCATGTGAGTGATATGAAGACACTTCCCAAGAAGGCAATGCATAAGGGTCATCCTGTTTTGTCCGTGAAGAGGAAGGACTAGACTCTACAACTGAATGAAGATTAGCTTGATAAGCCACCATGGTTGTAGGAAACAACATGTCCATCTCGGTAGGTATAGTAACTTCACCCGAAGAACTCGAAGAAGGAAGAGTCCAAGGATCCTCCATATGTGAAGTGCAAAAAGGAACCAAACTCAATGACATTGAAGCCTTACCAATACTAGAACCGATCATAAGGATGGGCGCGACACAACTAAAAGTTCCCATAAGCAAAGGATACATGCCTACCCCAATATTATCAGTTGTCGACTGAGAATGATAGATAACCAGGATCAAATCTCCTGACAATGCTTTCAAACTAGAATTATCAAAGGATATTTGATCGACCGTCACAACTTTCCCATCCAAAGGAAAACAAACAACCCAGAAGTGTGACGCCACGACCGCTTACTTATTGTAAATCCAATTCCTACCTAGCAAACGATTATAGTCAAGGGGTGCATCAACCACCTTGACCTCGATCACAAAGGTATTCCCTCCTAATTGGACCTTAAGGGAAGGAAGAATACCGTGCGGCCAAAATGATCTTCCATCAAATGCAGTTAACATGTTTCCTGACTTAGACAATGCAGGAGAACCCAACCCCTTCCAACATGACAAAGACATCACAGAAGCTGCAACGCCCTCATCAATCACTATGCACTTGATGGTGTTGTTTAGACACTCTACATGCACCAAAAGGGACACATAGTAAGGAAAGCGAGGCTGGAATCCATGAGTTTCAAATTTGATCACAGAAGGAGAGCGTCCATAAACCACCCCAAGTGCAGACAACAAGGATTTCCTTTGCAGAGGACAAGTCTGAAGAACTTCTAATTCAGACATCGCACAAGAAGTTTGGCCCAAATCCTCGACGATAGAATAGTTATAGGCGACTCGGGCATTAGGATTGTGCCCCGAATGCTTCAAGACTCCCTTAGGAATGCAAGGCGGAGCTCAAGCTTATCACTAGCTTTTTCAATGTGGAAAGGGATCTCAGGTGGAGCAAGTTCTTTTCCTAGGTCAGATTGTGACGTACCATAATATTTAGAACGAGTCATAACATTTGTAGCATTCACCATGTTAATGCAACCATGGCCACTAGCGGCATCCATCGGGTTTGGAGTCCCACTAGAAGCACCACCAGGATCCACAGTCCTCGAGTTCATATTTTGATTTTGAGGTAAAGGATTGGTCAGCATATCTAGGCCCCGTGTGATGAAATTCGAGGCATCTTCCATTCGAGGGAACAAGTGAGTGAGGTGATAATCACCACACAACTTACCAGGAAATTTAACCTTATGCTTAGGTTTCTTGTCCCCCCTAGCATTATTGTTGTTGTTGTTGTCATTATTGTCATTTTAATTCTTATTCCCACCCTTTCAATTATTTTTACCTTTCTTTTTATTCTGTCCAGGTTGCTAGTTACCTTTCTAGTTCGACGATTGCACTGAAAGTACCTCCACCGTTTGGGTAGGAAGAGACAAAGCCATAGCTTGTCTCGACATAGGATGGTTAATAGACAAATTACTCATTTGGTTTGTAATGAAGCTTACAGGTTTAGCACTTGCGTAGCCAACAATGCCATCAGCATGTGGCCTAAGTTTAAGCTTAGGGTTGAAATTGGATCTAGGTACGTTCGGTATGATCTCATACAAGAGCCTAGATTGAGAATAAATCAAATCCAATTCTTGAGCTCTAAAGATAGATTTCTCTTTGTTGTGCACTCCAGATGTGGAAACATCCTTCGCTATGTAAGGCAATAAATACTTGAGGAACCATTCCAAAAGGAACTCTGGTGGTATAAATGACTTAATCAATCTCTTTCATCTATGCCACCCTTGAATGTGATCCAATATATGTGTGGCTTTGTCCTACCGAAATGTCAACAAGAGTTCTGTATCGGCATTGTAACTCACGGGTAGCTAAAAGTGATTGAGGAAGGTCATAGCGAGGCCATTATACGATTTATAAGTCCCCCCCAGGAAGCTCTATGTACCACTTCACCGTAGGCCCCATAGGGGTGCGTTGAAATAGTCTCAAACGAATTGAATCGTGATTCAAGGAATTAGAATAGCACCAAAGGTGGAATGTCATGACATGCTCACCAGGGTCTTCACCACTCTTACCCTTGAAATTTGGAATGTCCAAAGGAATCTTGGTGGGAACGAGCATCCATGCTGGGTCATGAGCAACCAGATCATTTGTCAATCTCAACAAGTCAGGTAGGTTTAGCGTTGCAAGGAAAGGGAGTATAGGTTTGGGTGTTTGGTTCCAAGCTCCCTAATAAGGTTGGTTCACATAGGGTTGATTATTATAGACACCATGGCCTTGGACAGTGGGATAGTATCATCCTCCCATTTGACCCATGTAGGGTTGCATGTTTTAGTTTGGAGTACCTTGAGGTTGAGGTGCTATGAAGCCATAGTTAGGAGACTGATACATGGGTTGATACCCAGACCCATAAGGTGTATAAGTTTGTCCATAAGATGTTCCATAGGATGGTCCATAAGACTATCCATAAGGTGGACTATAAGACTTTCCATAAGATTGTCCATAAGATGGTCCATACCTGGCTAACACATGAGGAGGCACATAGGCTTGTGACTAGACATGGGATGAACATGGCTAACAGTAGAATTCTGACCCGAAGGACCACTAGAGTTAGGAGGAGGATGTGTTGTCAAATTTTTTTTTGAAGGAATTGGTGTTGAAGACGATGGAATATGGGAAGGGATATAACTCGTGCCCCTAATATTCACATGTCTAGGATCAGACCCCCGAACAGGAATGGTAGTGCTAGGCCTAGGATGCATGTGTGAAGAAGCCTCCACCATAGGGATGTAAGTTGTAATATGACTAGTGCTACCAAACCTCTCCACATGGAAATGAATGGAAGTGCCCCCAGGCGCAACACCAGGGTCAACACCCGATCCTACGTGGGGTGCCGGACCATTCTCGGGAAGGTATGGCATGCCATACCTTATTTTTCTAGTGCTAGTGGGTGCATGGTGAGTCTCATGGCTTGGACTACGTGACCAATACCGATGATGTGCATGCATGTAGCCCGTAAATTGTGAAGGATCATCAGGAGATGTCTTAGCTATAGAATGGTGGGATCCCAATAGAGTCCCATATGTGCTTGAAGGTTCATCCTCCCATATAGGGAGAGGAAGATCAGGGATGTCTGGGATCTCAAGCTCATGACCACTCATGGTGTGTGAATCAAAGTGAGAGTTAGTCTGCCTGGACTGTTTGGTTCTCTTTCTCAAAGGAGGAGGAGACGTAGAAGGTGGAAGTCCTACTAAATGAAGAGAAAGGAGGAGAGCCACACCCAGATCCACAATGACTCAACAAAAATACAAGACTCAATCTAACTATGCAACCCTAAGCAAGCTAGCGTACACAGAGCACACTCAAAAAAAAATCTACATCCAAAAACAAGCAAACCAAGGGGAGGACATGTGAGCTACCAAATGTAGCAGGTATGCCTCACCTAAGAGAGGCTTGAGACTCCCATACACTACAAGCAGGGGTTCATAACCAATTATAGTCTCCCTCAGCTTCAACGCATAAAGCGATTATGTTGTCTGACCCCTACCTAGCCAGGACACCTATAGAATAACCTCTGCAAGTACCCCCTGTGATACCTAGGTAAGGTAACTAAGGTCACCCCAATATAATCAATGCTTATGTGGATAGTTGTAGGCGGGATCGACCATATGGGCAGAGTAGCAAATCCCGAAGCCTGAAAGCACAACTGGTACCCCAAGGAAGCACCAATCAATACCTCAAAGGCCCCCATATACGAATACAATCCTGGAAATATCTCTGGCACTCACAAAAGTAACCAAGGGATATCCCAATCACAATTACTCATGCTGCCTTGTGCTTGACTCATGTGTAAGAGGAGCTTCCTAAGAAACACTAATTATGCCAAGGATTTCTCACTCTCTCCTGGACAGACACCTAATTGTTTGTGTTTAGGAGTCTTGGAGAATTGAATCACAATGAACTATTCCAAGACTCTAAATCCTAATCTGGTTTGTGAACCCTATAAAAGAAAAATGTGTAGTTCATTTTAGTTAAGCATTGATTTTAATGGTTGTTAGTACTCACAAGGAAATGACCATGCAACTAGTGATATGAAGACTCGGCAGTGAAATAAAAGTGCACACCTAACAAACCATGCCAAGTGCAAATCTTTGTAGAATGAAAAACAGGGTATCCCACTACATGAGATGCAAATTTCTTCCTTCAAATGAGAGTGCAATCATTCCTAAATGAACACCTGACTATAATTCAGTAAGCAAAACCTAATTCAAGTACCGTGCGAATGCAAGTATGCAAAAATGCATAATGATGCAAAAGCAAAATATTTTTATATTTTTCAAAAATAAATGAGATATAAAAAGCACTAACAGACTCTACAATTCTCAGACCCTGCAACCACTCACAAACAACAGCCAAGAAAGGCACCAAGACAAAAGAGAACTAATGCACTAATCCCAAAACAAAAAGAAGAAATGAATGACAAGAAAAAAACCTAATTAAAACGAAATAAAAAAGGGTCTCTGGCCAGAAACAAAGGCTGTATACAGACACCAACAACACCCACGAAGACTCAGCAATCATCCAAGCTCACCCAACAACACTCAATCCTCCATAAAAATCTCAAAATCAAAGCATACAAGAGTGTATGCAGTAAACCTGTGTACATACACGATAATTCCAGGAAAAACTGCGTGTATATGCAACTGTAATACAAATACTCACATATAAGAAGAAAAAGGAAGAAAAATAGGGCAAACAGATAATACAAGACCAAATTATTCTTGTAGGACACTACTGGGAAAACATACCTCCAGACCCGACATAGAAACAGATAAATAAAGAGCAATTCAAAGCCATTGAATACCCAATCCCCAAATAAAAACAACTAGGAACCTCCCCATTTGAGTCGCTAATTCTGTTACAGAGAGAAACTTCCTATGGCTTGGGGGTACCACCACTACTACATTTCGACCCAAAATCCGACGGAAAAATCCGACGGCGCATGGATTTCTTTTTTTAAACCTACCAAAAATCACAAAGATAATTTTTTTTTTTGAAAATGTGGCCATAAGCGTCGCTTAAGCGACGGATAGTCTCATAAGCGTCGCTTAAGCGATGGCTAGCCTCATAAGTGTCGCTTAAGTGACGGCGCATCAAAAGGCATAATTTATGTTATGGTCTTCTCTAATACACCCAAAATATATTGTCTTGACCCAAACCATCATATGTCATGAATCTCACACATGATATTCATTCGATTCCTCTTTTCCTTGTAGCCATTCACCCTTACAATCTCATGCATATTTTTATTTTCTAAACAATCCCTAAGGAAATCCATCATTTACCAAGGATTTCACATGCAAGAAGAGAAACAAATTTTAAAGATTTACTTCTAGGGAATCCCACTAGAAAACTAAAAAAAATATTATCTCTAGGTGATCAAAGCATAGTGCAAGTTTCTAATGTCATCGTAGTATCATCCCACCCCATACTTTCAAGCTTATAGAAGTAATCATCTATATTCATAAGAAAGAACTGGTATCTCACCTATACCATAGACATTCAATTACTATGAGATATTATCATGAAAAATTCAATTAATTTCTTGATTAGGTATCATACAATAATTATATATATATAATATGTGATCCATATTATAATGTTTGTCTATGCATGTGGAAGTAACTAGTCTTCATTATGGGCCTACCCTCAAGACCATATATGAGACATCTCTACCTATAAATTTTCCTTATTGAAAAAACTTTCATTCATCCAAAGAATCCATGAATATTCATGCATTCCATTAAAATTTATCTCTTGCATTTATCTATATCTGTATGTGTTAATTAATTTCGCATAATCACATTTTCAAACTACAAAAATAGAAACACATAGAAATAGAATAGTTCATGAAACATTCCTTCCAATTTATACCCATGGAAAGGGTTCCTGATTCATGGAAACACTACCAATAACACATCACATGAAAACATTCAGATGGTGGCCATAGTTTGCAAACATTCATTTGTGATGGAAGGTAGTGATAGGGATAGATTTTTGGAGAAGCATGATGAGTAGTGGGCGGTGAGATTGCTTGAGCGATGGGGTTCTCTCTTTATCTTTCAATAGCTTGGCGGGATAGATCTTCTATTTCTATTGCTGGAGGTTAAGGATTTATATGGTCTCCGTCAAATTTAATCAGTAAAGAGGTAGGGTTTGGGTGAGACCATCACTGGACTTATCATTTGCCCACATGAAAACATTCAGATGGTGGCCATAGTTTGCGAGCTCGATGTTGTCATCTACATTTCTTTGATTGATGGGCTCTGTAAAATGGGCGAGCTCGATTTTTCCATAGAATTGCAGATTCTCATGGTTGAGAAGGGAATGGCCCTAGATGTTTTTACCTACATCAGTTTGATTCAGGGGCTCTCTGATGCGGGTCTGTTGGATGAGGCTCTGGGGAGTATTGCTCTCATGGAAGTTTTGTTGAGACAACAAGGTTAGTATTTTAATCATCCCGGATTTGGAAATCGAAGCAAATATGGGATCGCTGGATTTGGTAATATTCATCATGTGAAAAGAGCCTGAAAATGTATCTGTACTTTTCCTTGGAATAGTTTTGGTCTTGTGAAGAAGAAGTCATTTTTAAGAATATGGACTCAAATTCCACGGCAAATCGTGGTGGTAACAACAACAGCAGCCGCCATGATCATTGCTGGCCCTCTAAGATGCAGGATTGGCATTTAAAGAGTCCTTGGGACTAGGAAGGTTGCACATGGCTTTACAGTATGGCTGGGGATAGGTATGAGAGATTAATCATGGCTGAATTGGTTTGTTCAGAAGAGGGTTATAATATTGGGAAGGAGTTATTCCATGGGACGAACATGGTTCATGAGTTCTCACCCCTGTCTGAG